>JAIUZE010066888.1:0-32911 GCA_022085475.1 Heliosperma pusillum
TGTCATGAATAGTGTATAAATAGTTCATGATATTCGATGGTGTAAGATCGAATGAGTTGGCTATGACTTTTTAACTCATTAGTAATTTAGTCTTTTGGACTTAGAAGTTTAGTATTGGTTTGAAGACCATGTTTAGGTTATGTCTATTTTGGAGTAAATAAGAAGTTCGAATATGGTAACTAGCCATCCTATTAAGCTAGTTCCGTGTTTAGATGATTATAAGGATTTGAGGATAAACTTAGGAGGAAAGTCTCTTAGTGGTTTTAGACTATGAAAACTTGAAGTTGCAATATCATTTCTTTTGAGGATCGAATTAAGCATAATGGTGATTGGTTGTTGTGGCCGGTTAAGGATTTTAGTGGTTCTTTAAAGGTTACTTGGAAAAATAGTTGTCGTTAAATGTTGGACCCTAACAGGAATAAATACTTTGTGGAAATTAGGATTTGATGACGCAACTTGAGGAATATCTACATAAGCGAAAACCGATGTATTAAGAGTTTGGAAGAGATAAATAAATTGATTACGGTCGCATTGCCCTATTTTTGGCAAAAGTTAAGGGAATCGAGATTTGTGTGACTAATCTCTTTGAGGTTTCGAGATTCAACTTTTGAGGATGAGAGGGTTCAGTGGAAATAAGTTGGGGTAATGAATTTTTGGAATAAATTGGATTAAAGGATTTCATAGTAAGTCCTTTACTTTGTGGTGGTTAACGGTCTTGTTCCTCTAATTATACATATTTGGATGGTGGTTTCCAATAAGAGTTTTGATGGACCTTAGAAGATTTTAATTAAATTTGAATAATTGGGAGTTGTTACTCGATGTGTCATGCTTATGAAATATTTTGGTAGGAATCTGATGATGGAAAATGTTGAGGATTTAGTGCACTCTCTTGAGGACTAGATTTTGTGGCAGTTAGTGTTGTCGAGTTGCGATCGACATTTGACTTGTTATAGATGGAAGATAGTTTTGTGATTTATTTCTTCTTTCTTCTTTCTTTCTATTCGATTTATTCTTTCGAATATTCCGTTCCTTCTATCGAATATCAGTTCTGATAGGAAGATCATTAGAAGCTTTAGTTAGAAATTTTAGGCATAGATAGTAGAGTTATTATCCTTACTATGAAATTTTTAATTAAAAGTTTTTTTGAAATGTTTTATGATTTCAAGTATTTTACCGTCAAGGAGTGTTGAGACTTGTTATTGGAGACGTTCGATAACTAGTTTTCTCATTTATTGATGCGAAAATGTATCTTTTAAGTCTTTGATTTGGACGACGAGGTTTTTGACGGCCGACGAGAACCTTCCGTTTCATTGATAAGACCCTGTATTTTTATTACAAGGATATTCTTAACAGTTTTGAATTGACCTACATATATGTTACTTTCCTTCTTCTAAGTTTCGAGGACGAAACTTTTTAAAAGGAGGGGTGATTGTAACAACCCGAAAAATACCAATTTTTCTAGTAAAAATATTTACTAACACTTTTTCAGTAGTAGAACTTAAGTTTTTAAAATAGGAATTTTTGTTCCGAGTCTTATTTTAAAATTCCGCGTTCGTATTTGGAATTTTTGAGGGATTCCATGAAAAGACCGTTTTTAGTCATCTTTGACTTTTCTTGACTTTTAAGTCGTCTTTGACTTTTCCTTGACTTTTTAAAGTCGTCATTGACTTTTTCTTGACTTTTAAGTCGTCCTAACTTTTCTTGACTTTTAAGTCATCTTCGACTTTTCTCGACTTTTCAGTCAACTTTGACTTCCGTTGACTTTTCCCGACTCGTCTCATAAGTATGAAGACCGAAATTTTATTTAAAAAAAATAATATTTTTGATTTATTTTTATTTAGATTTATTAAGATTTATCATAATTTAATATAATTATTTTGAATTTATCCGGAATTTAAAGAATAACTTTTACGGTTTAAACTCGGGAATCATTTAACTATTCCCGACTCATCGTAAATCCCGTAACAAATTCAAAACTCGACTTTGGCATGAGTCACACGCCCATGTCATCGTTTTCCACTCACTTGAGATATTTTAATTCTTTCAATTAAACTAATACAAATATCTTAGATATTTGTTGCTTTATCGATCCGTCAACGGAGATTTCGCAAATCGTTTACAAAACAGACCCGACAAGCCCCTAACCCACACGGCTCTCCTCTCCTTTCCTCTCCTCTCTTAGACCTTGATATTTCATTACTTTTGATTACAATATCATAATATCTAGATATTATTAACTTTATCGATCAGTTAACGAAAATTACGCAAAACGCTCGAAATCAGATCCGTCTTCTCACCATACCACACGGCTCCTAAGTCCTCTAATAGGACTAGATATTTGTATTTCTTTTGATTATTAATAGCATAATATCTTGATATTTAGTTTAATTAACTTTATCGTTAATTATCTTTAATCGTTTACCGTAAAATAATTATTTAACGCGAGTCAATTACGTAACAACAATTTCAAAAGCCGACATCCCTTTTTGCCTATAATTACACGGCTCCCACACCACTCTCTACTCACTAAAAACTTTTCATTTTCAACAAATCAAATTAAGATCAAAATATCACTTTCTTTAATCGTTCTTCGTGTTCTTCGTCGTTCATCATTTGTTCTTCGTTGTTCTTGAGCAAAACCTTCATAAAACCTTCATTTCCTAATTAAATCCGTCCTATCTTATATTTCTAGACTCTCCTCTTCGCTCTCCATCTTCACGTACGGTTTTATTTCAATTCCGACAAAATCATTTTCAACACTTTAATTATGGAAATTTATATTTTAAGTTCTAATAATGTTTTTCTTGTCATTTCTTATAGGGGAAGATTTTGAAGACGAGTTTGGAGACTCGTATATTTTGGGTGAAGATTAGTAGAAGGGTTCTTATTATATATACTTCTTATTATTTTGGTGCTAATTGTTTTGCTAGCTAAGGTAACAATTCCGATTTACTCGACGAATTGATGTCACATAGCTTTTAGTTTTTGGTTCATGTTATGGTTAATTATGATTGTAGTTAGTAACATAGCCTTTAGCTTTTGTTTTCTTTAGTTTTTGGTTCATCTTTAGTTTTTGTTCATATTATTATGATTTTATGATTTTTAGTTAGTAACATGATAAGTGGTTAATTTTATTATGTTGTAGGAATTTATAAATATGTTAGTGTTCTTGTTGTATTTTTATGATTTCTTCATGATGATGATTTTTGTATGTTGGATGGTTAAATTGGTTGTTAAAATGGGTGTTGTTAATTAAAAACGTGTTATAATTAATTTGGAAAAAGGGGTTGTTGTTTTGGTGGTGGCCGGAAATGGTGGGGCTGTGAACCGGACCCAAAACCAGCCGGTTCAGGCCGGTTCAGGCCCGATCCAGGCCGGTCTGGGCTGGTTCATGGTGGGTCCGGGTTTTGGTCTTTGGGTTGTGTCGATGTTTGATTGTTATGTTGTTGTGTTGACGGGTTTTAATTATGTTAAAGCATGCGGGAAAATATTAGAAATCGGTTTTAGAAATTTAATCAAACCAGCCCATTTTAGCCCAAATCAGCCGTGGGCCCAGTCCAGGCCCATGTGGGGTCCGGCCCAACTCAGCCCGTGGGTCCCACTTTGGGACTTGTGACGGTTTTTGAATTATCGTCATTTTTATCGTGTTTTGTAATATTTAGCAAGTGGGAAATGTTAATAAGTAAAATATTTAATTAAAAAGGTTTTTATAAAATTATTATTTCTCCACATTTTAGAAATTATAGACGAGACGTATTTTTAATTTAATTCCTTCAGTCACACGTGTTTTTGGTAATGATAGAATAATTCACATTTAAGAAGTCTTAATAAAATAACATGTAATGAATGTGTTGACTTTTATGGTTAAGTCTATGTGATAAAGACTCTGTTTCTAGCCGGTTTGACCAAACGGGTTTGGTCAAACTAAGATCTAGTCAGCCCCGTTTTGACTGATGACCCGTCGCGGGACTCGGGTCGGGGATTTGTCTTCGAGTAAGGTTTTATTTAATTATTGAATTAGCCTTAGTAGATATGAGGCGATATGATAGTTGATTATGATTTATATGGATTAGTCACATGATAGGATGTTTTTCCCGTGACTCTTTGATTATATGGTTGGTGTCGTGTTGACTAAGTACCCATAGAGAATTATGAGTATATGGCGTCTTAACCATTCTAATTCTAAATGAGTAGCTTGGACCATGACATTGATAGGCCCGTACTATCTTTAACGAGTATATAGTTCACTGCTAGATAGCTTTTGTGTCCCGGCTTGGTGGGTTTATATCCAAGTCGGGGCATGGCATCCTAAGAGTTCCGCTTTGGGAAGGTAGCCAGCTTAAGTACTAGCCATCTCTGCTTAGGGGGTCGCCTAGTAGAGTTTCTCATAGACGGTTATGTCATGGGACGGGGAATGGGATAGCTGTTGTCGCTAGGTCTGATCAGTCTAGGACTAGGATGTTTTCCTACCTTGTGGTATAGCCTCGAGTTACAGAAGTCTTCTATCGATGTCCTAAGAACTTATGCCTGTTTGTAGAAGTATTGGTCTTTCATGTTTGTATGATTCTATGAGTTTTAGAAGGTGAGATGCAAGCCGGCTAAGATTGATAGAGTTTGGATTACCGATTGTTAACTGATTCACATGATTACGTGTTGATTAGGGTTTGAGTGTATCACGACCATGTTTCTGAGAGGAACCTCTGAGCTAGCATACCAGCTTCCCTACCTCGAGTTATAGTTTATTATCGGTTTCACATGATAGCTTTCACATGCTAGGTTATTTGTTAGTTATCTGTTTCATAACATGAAAAGCATATCATATATGTTTAAGTTTTGTATTTTCCATATACATTGCTTTTATGTTATTCATGTTTCATTAAACTCGACATTTCGTGGCTGGGAGAACTCGGAGTTACTCCCCACTGACTGTGGCTTCCGTGTTTATATTTAATGCGGTCGAACAGGTGGTGAATGCATATTTGGGGTACATTGACGAGCTAGCGAGCGAAGTATTTACCTTGGACCTATATTCGGTTCTTAGATTGTATATTATTATACAATCGTTTTATTTCCGTATTTATACGGGAGATATGTCTCCCGTCTAGTATATTTCTTTTGTATAATATTGTTTCCGTTTTGTAATGACCTTTTTTATTTCAGACACCTTCATTATGTATTTAAATTATTTTTTTTCTTTCCGCAAATTTGAGGGTGTCACACGGAAAGTTTATGGAGGCAAGGGTTTCTTTTTCTTAAGGAGGAAGTAAGCTTGAATGTTGTTTGTGTGAATGAGAAATAGGATAAGGGAGTATGAGTATGTATGAGGAAAAATTCAACAAAAGTCAAACTCGCCTTAAGACGGGATTCTCATAGAATCTCGCGGAAATTCCAAATACGAACTCGAAAATTCTAAATTCGACTTGGAAAATTAAATTTTAGATTAAAACTAAATTTCACTGAAAAGTAACCGTAAAATATTTTCTCTATAAAAATAGGGTACATTTACGGGTGTTACACAAGCCTTTTATCTCTACTAAAATACTACACTAGTATTATGAGTAGTAACCCTTTAAAATAAATCTAATAACTCTATTACTACAGTAGTAATTTTATTAGAATATGAACTCTAAATTATGTAACAACTTCTTGATTTTTAGAGTAAGAAAGTAATTTAGAGAGAAGTGGAGTTTGCATGCAAAAACGAAAAAGAGATTGTGTGTTGAATAAGAAGGAAATAATCCTTCTTATTGTTGTAGCTATGACCGGCCACTCACCCATCACATGGGTGTGGTGTTGTCCCTTTCACTTGTTCTTAACAAGGCATTAGGTTGAGTGTAGGTATTAGTCTAGTGTATGATTGTGTCTATTTCTTAATTAGAATAATACACAAAAACTAATCACCCTAATACCCACTATAAAACCGGTTCACCCATTGTAATATGGGTGTCCATTTTATTTTTGCAATTTGTCATTTGTCACAAATGTGACATGTGATATGTAACATGTAATCTTTGCTTATAAAAGTGTATTTAACCAATTTAAATGTGATTTCATAACAAATACTTAGACTTAACATTTTAAGTCACATTTTATAATTACATGTAAATAAAATGGGTCATCTCATATTTGGTTAATATAATCTACAACAATTTGTAGTTATAATCAACCAATTTTGCTTATCTCAAATGTTTCATAAACATAATGGATTCTTAGTAATATAACAATTAAATTACTAAAATGAATCTTATTTAATCATATTACAACAAGATATAATTCTCACTTACAATATAAACTTAGTTCAATTTAAGGGATTAATTAATCTGTATCACTATACAATTAATTAATGTACATGATTAGGGGATTGTCCTTTAGGTGTGACCTCAAGATATCAACTGATCACCACCGTCATACGACAGCAACGTCAAACTCAATTGAGCCAATCGTTACTGATTTATGTTGACCAGTTGACTATAATATTCATCATCCCTTAGTATTCTTATTATTTAGATTTATTATGTGAAAGCACTATTGTTGAGGACATTTACTCCAACAATCTCCCACTTGTCCGAGACAAGTGTGCGTCACCAATTCTCTTGTACTATTACATATCTCCCACTCAATGCAAGGTGTCTTGCAGGTCGGTTAACAACCCGGATTTCACAACAAAGGAAATGCATAATAATAAATAATTCATCAGAGTATAAAGATGAAATAGGGGTCAAGATGGCGGAAATACCTGACCAATCCGGATCGCTACTAAATCCAAAACTAAACTATTACATTTTAAATATTCTCTAAGGAAACCTAGAATCCTAAACATATTATTGATCTCGCCACAAGTCTCTCCAGCCCAACATCCAGACAAGCAGCATATAAATTCAACCTGAGAATGGGGGTCGACAATTAGTCGGGAGTAACTAGATGCTCTCCCAGTCATGTTTACAACAGGCTGAATTAATCAACAATAAATAATAACTGAAATACTCATGAACGACATGTGAAGAAGTTATTAAGCATGTCATAATATAATCATCATAAATCATCAATAACAGGATAAGAACAACCGACATTGGAGCGTATAACAACTGCCTCCACTTACCAAGCATAGCATATAGAACGAACGCAGTTAGAGCGTATAAAAACTACCTCTAACTGTCAGAGCGTATAACAACTGCCTCTAAACGGATGAAGCGTATAACAACTGCCTCCATCGGTGTGGACCGTATAACAATTGCATCCACGGTACTATGTATAGCATATAACAACTGCCTATATGTCTAAGACCTGGCCAGACTCTCGATGCATTAACTATACAACGAATGACACACGGGAACCAGAGCGTGTAACAACTGCCTCTAGCCAATCCCGAACATAGACCTACGGCAAATCCCTTAAGGGTAGCGTTTGCTTATTCCGATCGGTATTTAACTGATACCTCTCGTCATCTATACAACTAGCCTATAATCCATAAACCACAGTACAGTTTAACTGACTGTACAAACATGTGAATAACATCACAACTCATAACATAGAACAGTATAACCAACTGAAATATTATATCGAAAAGAGTAACCAACAAGATATAAACTCACAATATTATAGTATAACTAATTATAACACAACATATGAACAAGCACATAGGATCAAAGGTTATAGTACCTTGAACTATAACATTACACCTTAAAAGTCATGTTATAGTTCGAGTTACCATAACACCAGACACAAAAGCATATACCATTCAATGTTATAATACCATCAACTATAACCTTCACTTAACGTTAGTGAAGTTATAGCAACTTCAGCTATAACCTTCACTCAACTTTAGTGAAGTTATAGTAACTTCAGCTATAACCTCCACTCAACTTTAGTGAAGTTATAGCACTCCAGCTATAACTTTCACTCAACTTTAGTGAAGTTATAGCACTTCAACTATAACCTTAGTTAAGCGTGTCAGGTTGTAGTATCATCAACTAAAACCATCACTTAACTTCAGCAAAGTTATAGTACCTTCAGCTATAACTTTCACTCAATTTTAGTGAAGTTATAGCACTTCAAGCTATAACATTATGCGTGCGAGGTTATAGTATCATCAAATTTCTCTCTCTTTCGTCACGGGTTAGTCCTCTATAACACCATCACCGAGGGGTCGACTCCACGGTACAAACCGCCATGTCACCACAACGAGTCTTGTTATAGTACACCGCACCATAACGTCACTTTCAAAGTTATAGCTCAAATAGGTAAAAATCGAGGTATCTTACATGCAAAGTTATAGTTTAATATGTTATAACCTTAATGATGGAAACCAAAACCCTAATTAACAAAATAAAACCCTAATCAACAAAATCCTAGCCTCTCCTCTCAAGGGAGGCTACGACAAACCCTACGGCACCTTCCTAGGGCCGTGAGCCACAAACAAAAGCTAGGGTTCAAATCTTGAACCCTAGTTCGCACCACAACGACAACATAATATTTTAATTAACAATTAGATATACAATTTAAATAAAAACATTAAACATGTATAATAATTACTACACACACATCAAATCATATAATCAATCATCATTCATGTTAATAATTCACTTTCTATAAACACAATTAAAGGAAAACACCTAGTTACCTTAATTACGCATTAAAGACTGCACTTCAATAAGAGTCTCCATAAAATCGCCAATTAATAGAATTCACCGTCTTTACCCATCAAAACAAGAACCCTAAAAGTAGGTCTAACATCCATACAAATAGATCCCATAAAAAGATAAAGAAAAGAATTTATTGTAAAGGTAAGATCTAGGATTGTAAATATAGAATTTATCTATGCATTTGAAAGAAAGAAAGATTCATAACAATGGAGTTACAAGGGAGTAAAACTGAAAAGAGAGAAGGAAGGGAGTTGCGGCAGGAAGTCACGCAGGAAACAAAGATAGAGCAACCTACTAGCTAGGTTAGGGTTTTCTATTTATAAGAGGTTTAAGTGGGCTTTTGATACATTAGCTCACAAGAAAGATAATCCAATTACAAATCGGATTTAGAATAATTAAAACGCTTGAACAGTTTATATAAAAGGATGAGCTAACAAATTAAAATAGTAAAATCGGACACAGACACTTTAACCCATCCAAAATAGGCGAAATCGAAAATAACAAAATAGAGATCGCAAGCGTTAAATACGCATTAAATAATTAAACTCGCAAAATAATTATTTTAATAAAAAAATTTCCGGATAAAATTTATTATAAAATCACGGGGTGTTACAGGTCGTACTTGCATTTGATCATATCATGAGTGGTTTCCTCGATCTGGAGAATAACTGTCTGACCGGAATCATCTACCATATATACCTTCCGAGCGTGGCCACGCATTTTCAGCTTACTCCTCCTCGAGTGACCTTGAGATTTTAGGGTGGAAAAATCTTATCGCATTATTCCCTTCGAATAGCCACAGCTTATCATGACCCAAAATATGCTCATTTAACCCCAGTTACGAAGGTCGTAGAGCATAAATCAAAATCACTCTGAAACTATGCCACCTTAGGCGAACAATCTTTAGTCAAAGAATTAACTCAAAAAGAATACTATAGTAGCTCTTGCCACGACTAGGCTATAAGAGTTGCCAGAACTCTATAAGCGGTCACTTCCCGACAGAGTGTCTGATACAGTCTGCCCATATGATCGACTGGTCATCCCTTATGACCCTATGGCACTTGAACTTGCCATCCATCACATCACAATCTAGTCACTTCGAGATGTCACCTCATGTAAGTGTCTATGGGTTAATACTATGTTAATTTAGTTCACTTTAATGGGGTCCATTATTGTCTCTATAACCCATTTGGATATAGCAAAGTTACAAATAAAAAGTTAAAAATATAACTCAAACGATAAAAGTGATTATCATATATGATCAATTAAAACACAATTTTTTATTTCATATCTCATAATCTAATACAAATTTGGCATGCGTTTAAGACCCATGGTGTGACAACCCTCGCGATAGCGGAAATAAAACATAACAAGCATGCGATTTATATAGCGGAAACTACGGTATTTTTAAAACCTTTTTACATGCTAAAATAAAAGTACGAGGAATGCTAAATAAATACAAACTAAAGTAGAATATACTACAAAGAAACGAAGTCTCTCAAAATGTTATCAAATATCAAGGTTGTTTAGCAACTAGCTAAGAAACGTCTAGGGGTGAATCGTCAAGGCCAACGCCCACTAGCTCACACCCGAACCCAAAATAACACAAGCAAAATCCATCCAAGCAACTTGTTCATCCATGAAAACATGAACGCCATAGTCAGTGGGGAGTAACTCCGGGTTCTCCCAGCCATATCACAAAAAACATACTTATACGGAAATACATAAGTAGAAGCATACATATATTAATATACATGTGAATTACGAGAAGGATAAATAGGCAATTCAATATATAAAGATATAGATACATGAAGTACAAAATCAAAATCATCAGGTTATAGAAAAACTCGAGAAAGACACTCTTAGGCAACTATACACTCACTAGGGATTACATCTCACCGTTAGTGGCATACACTTGATAAGATAGAACTCGACATATGAACTGCATCAGATTAGAAATAGACTCGGGGAAGACACTCTTAGGCAACTATATACTCACTAGGGCTTGCATCTCACCGTTAGAGGCATATACTTGATAAGATTGAGACTCGACATATAAACCAGGCCAAGTCATCCAACGATCACAAATAATCAATCATATAATCATCCATCCAGACGTACGAATATGTTGACAACATTTCTCACGGTAAATGACACGCACTAGCACCATGTACAAGTCGTTTGATTAAAATCGCATCCACGGGATAAGCATTTCCCTAAACGCATAGACGATTAACATTTCGTATATGTAGACTCAATTACTCCTGGTAGGACGACGATATAAATATCCGATCCTAGTCTAAACTTGGCCAGGCTCTCGAAATAACATTTTCAGATTCGACATGCGATACACATTTCGCATCCAAGACTCGATCAAACATAGAAGCCGAGTACCCCAAATTCGGTCACAACTACTACTCGAAAGAGGCGGAAAGAGCACAAGCATCATACAGGCGGTACGCTACATGCAATGACACCACCTCGCAAGTATACAACATTTGACGGCCGGGTCGATCAACGCAAAGCGTTCGCCTCCCAACAACGTCGTCATATGCCCACTAACACATGCAATTAAGCAGTAAGGATACACTCCTCGTTCTGACATTCCAGCCTTACGAATGAAGAGGTAGCCGGGGAATGAGAGTTCAAAGCACTTAACAATCAATGCTCAAACCATAACATATGAGAAACCGACACAAAGTGGGATATATCAAAAACCGTCACAAAACATGCGATACAAGCAAATGGAATATCATATTTTTTAAACATGAATATTTAAGGTCATTACGTAAATTTATACGATAAACAAATCATACAAACTATTATAAAGGAATTTATAAGGAAAGAATAGAAGAGGAAAACTCAGGGGGTGCAAGCCGGTCCATAGGACCGGCCACCGGCTACTCGACTGACACTTCAGCATACTACGAAAACAATGCAAAATACAGCTTGTCCCAGCTGGTCAAGGGGACCGGCACCGGATACCCGGCTGAGACCATAAGGCAAATGAGAAAGAAGAAGGAATTGAGGGGGGTCTCAGCCGGTCGGCTGACCGGCTGCCGGTCGGCCGGCTGAGACGTATTTAACACCATAATTCATCAAAATTACCAACTTCAAGTCAGCCAACTCCCAGCCGGTCAGCTGACCGGCGGCCGGTCGGCCGGCTGGGACATAAAATGCACGAAAATCATCACTTAACAACAATGAATATCAACAAACCTCAACTATCATCATCAATCATCAATACTCAATAACAATTATCAACTAATAACAACTATTATCAACAACACGTTTCATATGACTAATCATCCTATTCTAAATACGATTACTAACATCAAAAACACATTAAAACACATAATGATATCGAGTAACCCTTCACCGTTACCTTTTTGCGTCTTCACTCGACGTCTAGGTTCTCCTCCACTAGGTAGTAGTCTTTGTCGGGGTGTTTAAGGTCTCCACCGACAATTGGATAACAAAAGATGAATATAATTCACCTTTGAAAAAGACGGATAAATTGAAAAGTGAGAAAGACGGTAATTTTATTACCAATTAAGATACAGGACGATGAGAGGGAAAGATTAAGACGAAAATTAGCGGATTTGAGCAAGTAACGAAGGAGTAGTGTCGATCTTGAGCTTGATCAAAATGGAGCTTAGGTTTTGGTGGTTACTTGGTGAGGAAGAAGGAGTAAGTAGAAAATTGAGGGATTTAGGGTTTAGGGGATATAAGGAGGGTGAGTGGAAAAACATGGATAAAGCCCATAAGCGCCTTAAGACGTAACTCACTCGGAATTTCGAGTAAAGTCCGGAAACGAACTCGGATTTTCTAAATTAGGAACGGGAAATTAAATTCTAGACTAAATCTAAAATTTCGCTGAAAAGTATCCGTACAATATTTTTAATATAAAAATAGGGTACATTTGCGGGTGTTACAATCACCCCACCTTTTAAAAAGTTTCGTCCTCGAAACTTGAGAGTAGAAAACAAAAGTATCAAAGACAGGAATCGATTTTCATAATCAACACGAAAACTTTTACAAGGGACATATTTATGAAACGAGGTTCTTCTCGAAAACGGTTTAAGGAAATTTTTCACAAGTGCGAAACCTTATTTACGGATCTCAAGAGTGCCCGTCGCGAACGAAAACTCTAGTTCTCAAAATCAAATCAATTCAAAACAAACGTTAGTAAGTGCAGGGCTAGTCACCAGACGTCTCCAATAACAAGTCCAAACATCCAACCAAACGCAAAAGTCCAAATATAAAAGCGAAAGACATCTATTTTCTCCAAAAAGGAGGTACAAAATTCAACTTTAAAACTTCGGTGAAACCTTAGATTGGAAATAAAATATGAAAATTTGGAAGTTTTCTCAAGGATAAATTCAAAATAACAAGATATTATACGTACATAGCGCGACTCGAACCTTAAGTGCGCAAATCACGATGCTAAGAGGTACGCCCAACGAGCAAAAAGGTCCAAAAGGGAAAGGATTGAAGAGTAGCAGATTGAGCAAGGGTTAATTCGAGGGGAAAGAGAGGGATGAACTCCAAACCTATCTCTCATTCATGATAATTCAATGGTCGCTCGCAACTCGACATCACTAACTTCACGAGTAAACCAAATTCTCAAGAGAATGCAATTTACCCAATTTGCAGCTCAACAATTTCAATCATTAGATTCCTACAAAAATATTCCATAATCACGAGGCTTCAAGCCGCCAACCTAATTATTCAAATCCAATTTGTATCTACTAAGGTCCATCGGCACGGTAGACTCCACAACTAACAATCCACATGAAAGATTCATTACGTACTCTAATCTTCATAGTTCCATCAAAACTCTTATTAGCAACCGCCAACAAAAATATTTATATCTAGGGAAACATGATCGCTAACAACCACAAGGTAAAAGAGACTTACCATGAAATCCTTTTATCCAATTCATTCCAAAACTCATTATCCTAAATCATTAACAATGAACCTTCTCATCTTCAAAAGTTAAATCACAAAACCTCAAGAGAGATTAGTCACAAATCTCAATTCACTTATATTTTGCCAAATCACAGGGCAATGCGACCGTTAATCAAATTATTTAGCTCATTCAAACTCAAAATACATCGGTTTTCGCTTATGACAATATTCCTCAAGTTTGGTCACCAAATACTAATTCCACAAAGTAATTATTCCTGTTAGGGTCCAACATTTAAAGACAATAAATTCCCAATTAACATTTAAAGCAATCACTAAAATTCTTAACCACAACAACCAACTATCATTACGCTTATTTCGATCCTCAAAATGATATTGCAACATCAAGTTTCATAGTCTAAAACCACTAAGAGAGGTTCATCCTAAAATTATCCTCAATTCCTTATAATCAACTAAACATGAAACTAGCTCAATAGGGCGGGTAGGTACCATATTTGTAACTTCTTCAAACCACACCTACTAACTCCTCACATTAGCTAATAAGAAAACTACCTCATAAGAGAGTAGGGAAAAAAAAACATGATACAAGGAACACTAGGAAGCATCATCAAATGACTACGATAAGATGGAAAAGACGAAGGCAAAAAAGGAAAACGAGGTTGTTTTAAGGAAGTGAAACTACCAGTCACGATCTCCGGGTGGGCATCGGCTTCGGCTCGGCTGAGTACATACCTGGATCTTTTAGCTTTGGCACCGGGTGCAGGAGTGTGACAATCGGGGCACTCACGAATGCGGTGACCAGGCTTCTTGCAGAAAAAGGAAAAGAAGGGCCTACCATAGCACCCAACTCCGGGGAGAAAGCGATTCCTACAACCGTCACAAATTCGTCCTTGAGCTTGAGTTTGAGAGGGAGCATTGAAACGCCTCTTATTAGCATAGGCATTAGAAGAAGAGGGAGTGAAAGGTCTTTTGTCATGGAAGTTTGACCTTGGATTGAAGGAGGGGAAAGGAGATGGATTCTTCATCTTCGCTTCATCTCTAATGGCCTTCATGGAGTCCTCGGCCCGAAGGGCATCATCATACAATTCTCCGAAAGATGTAGAGCTCCTTCTGACTTTGCTTTGGAGCAAAGCACTAAGCTTATTACGATAGTAAAAAGCTTGATCTTCATCATCCTTGATGAGTCCTGGTGAAAATTGAGCAAGCTTATTGAATTGAGTGGTGAAGTCTTAAGTCATTAAATCACCTTGCTTGAAATCGATGAATTCTCTGAGCCTTTGCTGCTTGAGCTCCATGGGGTAAAATTGGCCCTCAACGAGAGCCTTGAAAAATTCCCAGTCGAAATTGATTTAAAGAATAGCGGTGGGATTAGCAATCGACCACCAATTGTCTGCTTCCCTTACAAGAAAATGCTTAGCAATCCTCACTTTATCTTCTTCACGGACTTGATACATGTCGAATTGATTTTCCATCTCCCGGAACCACTCCGAGAGCTCGGTAGGGTCCGGTTCTACACCATACGGCGTGATATTGCTCCTAGCAATTTGGCTAGCCACCCAAGCATAGCCTCCTTGGTGAATGACTTCTCTATGAGTAGGGACTTGGTCAGCTTGAGCATTTGCCGCATCTTGTTGATTTCGTAGAACTTGAGTAAGAGCCTCTAGAATGACATTTTCTACTAGTCGAGGTCTAACCATCTTCATAAGAGACAAATACAAAACAATTTAATCCTAACACTTAGCATAAACAAAGAGACTACCAAGTAAAGTCCTTAATTTCTACCCATCTCTCATTTATTATTTCAAGGTCAAGTAATTTAAGTTTAGGGTTCATGTGTGTGCGTCGGGAGCATCATAGGCTCTGATACCAACTGTGACAACCCTCGCGATAACGGAAATAAAACATAACAAGCATACGATTTTTATAGCGGAAAATACGGTATTTTTAAAACCTTTTTACATGCTAAAATAAAAGTACGAGGAATGCCAAATAAATACAAACTAAAGTAGAATATACTACAAAGAGACGAAGTCTCTCAAAATGTTATCAAATATCAAGGTTGTTTAGCAACTAGCTAAGAAACGTCTAGGGGTGAATCGTCAAGGCCAACGCCCACTAGCTCACACCCGAACCCAAAATAACACAAGCAAAATCCATCCAAGCAACCTGTTCATCCATGAAAACATGAACGCCACAGTCAGTGGAGAGTAACTCCGGGTTCTCCCAGCCATATCACAAATAACATACTTATACGGAAATACATAAGTAGAAGCATACATATATTATTATACATGTGAATTACGAGAAGGATAAATAGGCAATTCAATATATAAAGATCTAGATACATGAAGTACAAAATCGAAATCATCAGGTTATAAAGAAATTCGGGGAAGACACCCTTAGGCAACTATACACTCATTAGGGCTTACATCTCACCGTTAGTGGCATACACTTGATAAGATAGAACTCGACATATGAACTGTAAGCATCTGATTAGAAATAGACTCCGCTATGCTCCACCCAAATGTATCCCTATGTTTGTGAAGCAATGCTACCAATTTGCTCTCCTGTTCCTCGTTGAGTGTGCTTGAGATGATAAGAGGTAGGGTTTGGTTGTCCCCTAAGAAGATATACTTTAGATGACTCGGAAGAGTCTTCAACTCGATCTTCGGGGGCTTCACAATTGAGGGAAGGAACCTGTGGAGGGGTATGCTCAAAGCAAAGAACTCGGATAAGTTCTCTAGACCAAGCGCTGGAGGACACTGGCACCATCGTGGGACGCTGGCAGCGTCGTGGGGCGTTGCCAGCGTTTGCCACTGGAGTCCCCTGTTTTCAGCACCTTGATGATGTTGAGTTCTTCATAAGTGTCTAGTGGCTCTTCTTTCTCCAAGTCCTTGAGATGTTGATGCACATCAACCGACAACAAAAAACGCAAACCCACTTCTTCCACATTGTTAGTTAGGGCCACCTCAAGTGGGCCCTGTTGGAGTAAATGTCCTATACAATAGTGCGATCACATAGATAAATCTCAATAATAAGAATACAAAGGGATGATGAATATTATAGTCAACTGGTCAACATTAATCGGTAACGATTGGCTCAATTGAGTTTGACGTTACTGTCGTATGACGGTGGTGATCAGTTGATCCCTTTAGGTCACACCTAAAGGACAATCCCCTAATCATGTACATTAATTAATTGTATAGCGATACAGATTAATTAATCCCTTTAAAGAGAACTAAGTTTATATTAGTGAGAATTATATCTTATTGTTATATGATTAAATAAGATTCATTTTACTAATTTAATTGTTATATTACTAAGAATGCATTATGTTTATGAAACATTTGAGATAAGCAAAATTGGTTAATTATAATTAAAAATTGTTGTAGATTATATTAACCAAATATGAGATGACCCATTTTATTTACATGTAATTATAAAATGTGACTTAAAATGTTAAGTCTAATTTATTTGTTATGAAATTGCATTTAAATTAGTTAAATGTACATTTATAAGCAAAGATTACATGTTACATGTCACATGTCACATATGTGACAAATGACAAATCACAAAGATAAAATGGACACCCATTTTACACATGGTGCACCAGTTTTGGGTTAGATAGGGTAGTGTTTAGGTGTTGATTATTGTTCTAATTAAGAATTAAAACATAATCATAACCTATCAAGCCTAGACCTAAGCTACTTTCTTGTTATGAACAAAAGGCATAAGCATGCACACCCTTCCCCATTTTGGTGTTGGGTAGCGGGTCCCCATGTGTTGAATAAGGAGATGTTTTCTCCTTATTAGATATACAACATCTCATTTTATAAAATACACTTATCTCTCTAAAACTCACTTATCTCACAAGAATAAAACTTAGAGAAGTTTTCCACAAAAACTTGAGTTCATATTTCTCTAATTATTATATACTAGTGTAGTAATATGAGTTATTAGATGATTTTTAAGGGATACTACATTTATATACTAGTGTAGTATTTTGTAGAGATTCAAGGGGTTGTCTTGGTGCTACTAATAGGAGTGTTCTTATACTAAGAACTTGGAGTTCATCCTTATATTCATAGCTCAAGAACAATATCTGAAAGGAGTTCAAATATTGTGCCCATTTCTTTTTATTATCAATGTAATAAATTGTTCTTTTCTCATCTTTTGTTATGCATGCATAATATCCTTTAGTTTAATGAGTAAACTAATTGTTATATGATATTAGAAATGTCTAATATCGAGTTTAAGAACTTAAAGGTCCCTATCACATAACTTGTACATTTAATGTACCAATGGCTCAAAAATATCTAAGAAAAAACAAGATTGAACATCACTAGGGTGTCTCATAGAATCATAGATATTATATGTCAATCTCTTTCCCTCGAACTCCATTGTCAAACATCCGTTTGACACATCAATCTTGGTCTTAGAGGTTTTCATGAATGGCCTACCAAGGAGAAGGGGGGTGGCACTTGACCTATACTCCATGTCTAAAACATAGAAGTCCGCCGGGAAGACAAGGTTATCTACCTCTAGTAGTACATCCTCTATCAAGCCTTTGGGATAGACACTAGATGATGCGAGTCGTTATACACCAAAAATAAAAGCCTAAGTCTACTAACTAAAGAAGATAGCGGAAGTAGGGTCAATCTCCACAGAGAGGAAATTAACTAACTGTAATCTAAGTCTGTCAGTCACAGTCTGGGGGTTTTGATTTGGTTTTAAACTAAACTAAATAAGATTTAAGGGAAGAGAAATAAAGGTAGAGGTTAACACGAAATAAATCAGATAAAGGAAAAATATGATAGGATTCGGTCTATTGCAATATCGGCATCTACGGGTCAACTAAGTCAGTCAATCTATCAATGAGAAGGGCAATGGTTTGCTCCTCTCGGGCTCAAACCACCCTAGGGATTTTCCTAATTAACTCTCGCTCTGTTAGGAGTCACCTATCAATTCTAAGCAAGCCTTTCCCTTCCAATCTCTCGAACCAGGTCGGGGTTAACTACCTAGCTAGTCTCCTGCGAGCACTCATTCGACTAACCTCAATTATACTGCTTAGATTTATTCTCATATTCAAGATTAACTAATATACTTTATCCTATCATGCCTTTATTACAGTTTTCCTCATCCTAACATATAAGGGAATTAGCTACTCATACTATTAATTATGCTAGCAATAAAGACGATTGAATATATGACATTAGACATAATATAATCGTAATTAACAAGCATAAAGAACAATAACGCAGCAATTAAGAAAGGTAAAACAGTAATTAAGACTAGAACAAAGATTAAGAATAAAGGAGAGAAAAGAGTTTACGATCTTAGCAAATCCGGCGTAAAGAACAAATCCACGTCGATAATAAACCCGAATGTAAACATAAAGATTAAGAAAGTTCAGAAACTAATGGTGAATGATAAGTGTCTGCTAAGTAGTCGATAAAACATTCATTAATGACGAACTAAGAGTCTTATATAATGCATAACACGACTTCTAACCTAATTAGTCTACGGACTTAAGGCACGTGACAGATTTCACTCGATCGAGGGAAAATCCCCTTCGATCAAGGCCTTTATTCGAGAATATATGTCGATCGAGGACTTCATCCTCTTGATCGACCAATTCTTCAAGAGCTACCCCTCGATCGAGCAGATGAAAACTCGATTGAGGTCTTCTCTAGCAACAAATCCTCTCGATCGAGTAGAAAGTCACTTGATCGAGTCTTCTTCATCAGTACTCCCCTCTATCGACCAATGACGATATGGTCGATCGAGGTCCTCTGGCCTAGCATATAGTGTTGGTCGTGGCTTTGGACTTGATTGTGAGCGGTTTCACGCTTTCCCATGCAAGAGCTTCTGTTCCGTTCCTTCCATTCTCCTAAATGCATGCAAAGTGGACTGTTTTGGCTCAGTTTCCGCTACTACGCAGCTTGTACCTACAAAATGGTAATGAAAATACAAAGTAGCCAAATAGGGGCATATAGTGACATAATATCACCTAAATGACATAGAAATGCGTGCATAAATTGTAACAACCCGAAAAGTACCCAATTTTTCTAGTAAAATATCTTACGAGTACTTTTCAGCAAAACTTGAGTTTTAAAATAGAATTTAGTGTTACGAGTCGTATTTTGAAATTCCGAGTTCGTATTTCGAATTTTTGAGAGATTCCATGAGAATCTCGTTTTTCAGTCAACTTTGACTTTCGTTGACTTTTTCCCGACTCGCCTTGTAAGTTTGAAGACCGAAATTTATTTAAAAAAATAATATTTTTAATTTATTTTTATTTAGATTTATTATAATTTACGGATAATTTAATAAATATTTGAATTTATTCGGAAATTTATAAATAAAGGTTTTACGGTTTTTCAACCCGAGCATGCATTTAACTATTCCCGAGTCATCTAAATCCCGAAACAAACCCGAAACCCCCGACCTTGGCATGAGTCACACGCCCATGTCATCCTTTTCCACTCACTTTTGGATATTTTCATTATTTTGATTAATCTAATAATAATATCTAAGATATTTATTAACTTTATCGATCCGTTAACGAAAATTACACAAATCGTTTACAAAACAAACCCGACAAGCACCATATCACACGGCACTCCCTCCTCTCTTAGGCCTTGATATTTTCCTTTCTTTTGATTACAATAACATAATATCTTGATATTTGATTTAATTAACTTAATATCTAATTAATTACCGTAATATAATTATTAAACCCGAGTCAATTCCGTAACAACAATTTCAAAACCCGACTCATTATTTCTCTATAAACACACGGCTCACCCACCCAACATTACTCACCAACAACTTTTCATTTTACAATAAATCAAATTAAGATCAAATTAATCGTTCTTCAACGTTCTTCATTCGTTCTTGAGCGTTCTTCATCCGTTCTTCGTCGGTCTTGAGCAAAATCATCATAAAACCTTCATTTCTTAATTAAATCCGTCCTAACTTATATTTCTAGAATCTCCTCCTCGCTCTCCATCTTCTAGTACGGTTTATTTTCAATTCCGGCAAAATCGTTTTCAACTTTTAATTATGGAAAATCAAGTTTAAGTTCTAATAATGTTTTTCTTGTCATTTCTTATAGGGGAAGATTTTGAAGACGAGTTTGGAGACTCGTATATTTTGGGTGAAGATTAGTAGGCGGGTTTCTTAGTTTATACTTCTTATTTTGGTGCTAATTGATTTTGCTAGCTAAGGTAACGATTCCGAGTTACTCGACGATTTAATGTTACATAGCTTTTGTTTCTTTTGTTTTTGGTTCATCTTTTGTTTTTTTCCATGTTATTATGATTTATGGTTTTAGTAGTAACATGATAGGTAGTTATGATTTTATTATGTTGTATGAATTTATGACATGTTTAGTCTTCTTGACATATTTAAATGATTTGTTCATAATCATGATTTTTATAAGTATGATGGTTAAATTGGTTGTTAAAATGGTTGTTTGTTAATTAAAAACATGTTGGAATTAATTTGGTGTTTGATGTTGGTGGAACCGTGGAGAAAGGCTGAAAAACCAGCCCAAACCGGCCGGTTCAGGCCCGGTTCAGGCCGGTTCAGGCCGGTCCTGGTCCGGTCTGGATTGGTCTGGGTTTTGGTCTTTGGGTTGTGTCGATACTTGGTTGTTTTATTGTTGTTTTGACGGGTTTTAATTATGTTAAAGCATGCGGGAAATATTAGGAAACGGTTTTTAGTAAAGTCGATAAAAATAGCCAAAACAGCCCAAATCAGCTGTGAGCCCAGTCCAGGCCCATGTTAGGTCCGGCCCAAAATCAGCCTATGAGCCCTCACTTTGGACTTGTGACGGTTTTTGAGTTTAGTGTTAATTTATCGTGTTTTGTAATATTTAGCAAGTGGGAAATATTAATAAGTACAATATTTTAATTAAAAAGGTTTTTCATTAAATTATTATTTCTCACATGTTAGAAATTATAAGACGAGACCGTAGTTTAATTTAATCTTCTTTTAGTCAAACGGGTTGTTGGGTATAATATGATAATTCACATGTTAGAAGTAGTAATAAAATAACATGTAATGAATATGTTGATTTTATGTCTATGTGATAAAGACTCTGCTTCTAGCCGGTTTGATCCAACGGGTTTGGTCAAACTAAGATCTAGTCAGCCCCGATTTGACTGATGACCCGTCGCGGGACTCGGGTCGGGGATTTGTCTTCAAGTAAGGTTGTATTTAATTAATGAATTAGCCTTAGTAGATATGCGGCGATATGTTATTTGAATATGATTTATATGCAATTAGTCACATGGTAGGAAATTGTTTCCGTGACGGTTTGATTATATGATAGATGTTGTGTTGACTAAGTACCCATGGAGAATTATGAGTATATGGCGTCTTGACCATTCTAATTCTAAATGAGTAGCTTGGACCATGACATTGATAGGCAGGTACTGTCTTTAACGAGTATATGTTCACTTGTTGATAGCTTTTGTGTCTCGGCTTGGTGGGTTTATATCCAAGTCGGGGCCTGGCTGCCTGATCCGTTTTGGGACTGGAGCCAGCTTAAGTACTAGCCATCTCTGCTTAGGGGGTCGCCTAGTAGAGTTTCTCATAGACGGTTATGTCATGGGACGGGGAATGGAATAGCTGTTGTCGCTAGGTCTGATCAGTCTAGGAACTAGGATGTTTTCCTACCTCGTGGTATAGACTCGAGTTACAGTCGACTATGGGCCGTGCTAAGAACTTATGCCTGTTTGTAGACGGATTGGTCTTTCATGTTTGATGATTCTATGAGTTTTAGAAGGTGAGATGCAAGCCGGCTAAGATTGATAGAGTTTGGATTTCCGATTGTTAACTGATTCACATGATTACGTGTTGATTAGGGTTTGAGTGTATCATGGCCATGTTACATGGTAACCTCTGAGCTAGCATACCAGCTTCCCTACCTCGTGTTATAGTTTATTATCGGATTCACATGATAGCTTTCATATGCTAGGGTATATGTTAGTTAATTGTTTCATAACATGAAAAGCATATCATATATGTTAAGGTTTTGTATTTTCCATGTACATTGCTTTTATGTTATTCATGTTTAATTAAACTCGACATTTCGTGGCTGGGAGAACTCGGAGTTACTCCCCACTGACTGTGGCTTCCGTGTTTATATTTAATGCGGTTGGCAGGTTTGTGATGCATACATTGGGTACATTGACGAGCTAGCGAGCGAAGTATTTACCTTGGAACTATATTCGGTTCTTTAGGATTGTATATTATTATACACTCTTTTATTTCAGTATTTATACGGGAGATATGTCTCCCGTTTTGTATAATTCTTATGTATAATTTTATATTCCTTTTTCTTATGAACCTTTGTATTTAAGACACCTTCTTATGATGAATATATTTAATAGTAGGTTCCGGTTTTAAAATGTACCGATTTTCACTAAAGTGAACCTATTAGAAACATATTCTCATCTTTTACTTAGTTAAATTATTTTTTTTCTTTCCGCAAATTTGAGGGTGTCACAGTTGGTATCAGAGCATTTTTGCTCCCGACGCACGTTTGTGTACCCTTGTATAAATAACTTGACCTTAATAAAATAATAAACTTGTGAGATAGAATGGTAGGATGGGTAGATTAGGATTTATGTTGTAGTCTATTTGTTTATGCTAATTGTTAGGAGTAACTTAATTTGTTTTGTTTCTTATGAAGATGGTTGGACCTCGTATAGAAGAGATCATTGGTAGTGCCAACCAGGTCCCTCCTCATAAAGAAGACATTTGCCAAGGAGGCTATATTTGGGTGGCTAGCCAAATTGCTAGGAACAATATTACGCCGTATGGTGGAATATGTGTTACCTAGAAGGAGTATCCTCTACAGAAGATTTGAAGATTTACAAGCCTAATTGAAGAGAATTCTTTCTTCATCTATGAATTCTCTCGTCCTTATTGTATTATGCTCTCTTCCTTCTATCTAAGAGCTTATTTCTCTTCCAACCTATTTGCCTCTTGGAAATTACTCTAGATAGTTCCTCCATCTTACTATTGGTATCCTTACCTTCCTTTTGTAACATTTTTATGGATGTCATACCCATTTGTTTATGGTATGCTTAGTAGGAAGAACTTTGAATTTTGTGGAATATTAGTGTTTGTTGGAAGGAACTAGTGATTTGAGGAAAATGGTATAAATCTAATTTCACCCTATGGTGGCGAGAGTTGGTACCTTGAGGAAGAAGTTTCGAATATGGTACCTAACCATCCTATTAAGCTAGTTTCATGTTTAGATGATTATAAGGATTTGAGGATAAACTTAGGATGAAACTTTCCTGGTGGTTTTAGACTATGAAAGCTTAATGTTGCAATATCGTTTTGAGGATCGAAATAATCATAATGATAGTTGTTAGTTGTGGTTAAGAATTTTAGTGATTCTTTAAGTGTCACTTGGGAAATTATGGTCTTTAAAATGTTGGACCCTAACGGGAATAATTACCTTGTGGAATTTTGGATTTGGATGACCAAACTTGAGGAATATTGTCATAAGCGAAAACCGATGTGTTGAGAGTTAAAGGAGCTAAATAAATTGATGTACGGTCGCATTGCTCTATGGTTGGAAAAATTTAAATGAAATGAGATTGGATGACTAATCTCTTTTGAGGATTTGTGTTTTAACTTTTGAAGATGAGAAAGTTCATTGTTAATAACTTAGGATAATGAATTTTGGAATAAATTGGATCAAAGGATTTCATAGTAAGCCTCTTTTACCTTGTGGTTGTTGGCGGTCTTGTTTCCCTAATTATAAATATTTGGATGGTGGTTTCCAATAAGAGTTTTGATGGACCTTAGAAGATTCTAATTGAATTTGAATAATTGGGAGTTGTTACTCGATGTGTCATGCTTATGAATTATTTTGGTAGGAATCCGATGATTGGAAATGTTGGGCATATATTGCACTCTCTTGAGGACTAGATTCTGTTGCAGTTAGTATTGTTGAGTTACGATCGACATTTGAATTTTCATAGAGGGAAGATAGTATTGGGGTTCATCCTTCTTTCTTTCCTTCTTTCTATTCGATTTATTCTTTCGAATATTCCGTTCCTTCTATCGATTATCATTTCTCTTAGATAGATTTTTAGAAGCTTTAGTTAGAAACTTTAAGCATAGATAGTAGAGTTATTACCTTTACTATAAAATTTTTGAACTAAAAGCTTTTGGAAATGTTTTATGATTTCAAGTATTTTACCGTCAAGGAGTGTTGAGACCTGTTATTGGAGACGTTCAATAACTAGTTTTCTCATTTATTGATGCGAAAATGTATCTTTTAAGTCTTTGACTTGGGACGTCGATGTTCTTAACTGAAGACGAGAACCTTCCGTTCCAATGATAAGACCCTGTATTTTTAATACAAGTATATTTTTAACAATTTTGAGATAGACCTACATATATGTCACATTACTTCTTCTAAGTTTCGAGACGGAACTTTTTAAAAGGAGGGGTGACTTGTACCAACCGAAAATACCCAATTTTCTAGTAAAATATCTTACAGTACTTTTCCAAGCAAACTTGATTTTAAAATAGAATTTAGTGTTACAGTCGTATTTTAAATTCCGAGTTCGTATTTGGAATTTTGTGAGATTCCATGAGAATCTCCGTTTTTCAGTCACTTTGGACTTTCGTGACTTTTTCCCACTCGCCTTGTAAGTTTTGAAGACCGAAATTTATTTAAAAAAATAATATATTTGATTTATTTTTAATTAGATTTATTAGAATTTATGATAATTTAATAAAATTATTTTTGAATTTATTCGGAATTTATAATAAGGTTTTACGGTTTAAACCCGGGAATCATTTAACTATTCCCGACTCATCGTAAATCCCGAAACAAATCCGAAACTCGACTTTGGCATGAGTCACGCGCCCATGTCATCGTTTTCCACTCACATTAGATATTTTAATTCTTTTGATTAAACTAATAGGAATATCTTAGATATTTCCAACTTTATCGATCCGTCAACGAAATTACGCAAATCGTTACACCCAGACCGACAAGCAACCATATCATTCACAACGGCAACTCCCTCCTTCTCTGGCCTTTGATATTTTTCATTTCTTTTCTTAATAAACATAATATCTCGATATTTAATTTAATTAACTTAATATCTAATTAATTATCTTATTATAATAATAAAACCCGAGTCAATTCCGTAACCACAATTTCAAAACCCGACTCATTATTTCCTCTATATTACACGGCACTCACCCCAACATTACTCACCAACAACTTTTCATTTTACAATCAATCAAATTAAGATCTAATTAATCGTTCTTCATCGTTCTTCATTCGTTCTTCGTCGTTCTTCATTTTTTCTTCGTCGTTCTTGAGCAAAATCATCATAAAACCTTCATTTCTTAATTAAATCCGTCCTAACTTATATTTCTAGAATCTCCTCTTCGCTCTCCATCTTCTAGTACGGTTTTATTTCAATTCCGACAAAATCGTTTTCACAACATTTAATTATGGAAAATCAAGTTTAAATTCTATAATTGTTTCTGTCATTTCTAAGGAGATTTTGAAGACGGTTTGGAGACTCGTATATTTTGGGTGAAGACTAGTAGACGGGTTTCTTATTTTATACTTCTTATGTTGGTGCTAATTGATCTTGCTAGCTAAGGTAACGATTCCGAGTTACTCGACGAATTAATGTTACATAGCTTTTGTTTCTTTTGTTTTTGGTTCATCTTTTGTTTTTGTCCATGTTATTATGATTTATGGTTTTAGTAGTAACATGATAGGTAGTTATGATTTTATTATGTTGTATGAATTTATGACATGTTTAGTCTTCTTGACATATTTAAATGATTTGTTCATAATCATGATTTTTATATGTATGATGGTTAAAATTGGTTGTTAAAATGGTTGTTTGTTAATTAAAAACATGTTGGAATTAATTTGGTGTTTGATGTTGGTGGAACCGTGGAGAAAGGCTGAAAAACCAGCCCAAACCGGCCGGTTCAGGCCCGGTTCAGGCCGGTTCAGGCCGGTCCTGGTCCGGTCTGGATTGGTCTGGGTTTTGGTCTTTGGGTTGTGTCGATACTTGGTTGTTTTATTGTTGTTTTGACGGGTTTTAATTATGTTAAAGCATGCGGGAAATATTAGGAAACGGTTTTTAGTAAAGTCGATAAAAATAGCCAAAACAGCCCAAATCAGCTGTGGGCCCAGTCCAGGCCCATGTTAGGTCCGGCCCAAAATCAGCCCATGAGCCCTCACTTTGGACTTGTGACGGTTTTTGAGTTTAGTGTTAATTTATCGTGTTTTGTAATATTTAGCAAGTGAGAAATATTAATAAGTAAAATATTTAATTAAAAAGGTTTTTCATAAAATTATTATTTCTCACATGTTAGAAATTATAATACGAGATTATAGTAAATTTCATATCCGTTAAGTCAAGCGGGTTTTAGTAAAATTTAATAATTCACATGTTAGAAGTTTTAATAAAATAACATGTAATGAATATGTTGAGTTTATGTCTATGTGATAAAGACTCTGTTTCTAGCCGGTTTGACCAAACGGGTTTGGTCAAACTAAGATCTAGTCAGCCCCGTTTTGACTGATGACCCGTCGCGGGACGCGGGTCGGGGATTTGTCTTCAAGTAAGGTTGTATTTAATTAATGAATTAGCCTTAGTAGATATGAGGCGAAATGTTATTTGAATATGATTTATATGCAATTGGTCACATGATAGGAAGTTGTTTCCGTGACGGTTTGATTGTATGATATATGTCGTGTTGACTAAGTACCCATAGAGAATTACGAGTATATGGCGTCTTGACCATTCTAATTCTAAATGAGTATCTTGGACCATGACATAGATAGGTCGTACTATCTTTAACGAGCATATGGAGTTCACAGCTTGATAGCTTTTGTGTCACGGCCTGGGGGGCTTATCTCCAAGTCGGGGCATGGCTGCCTAAGAGTTCCACTTTGGAAATGGAGCTAGCTTAAGTACTAGCCATCTCTGCTTAGGGGGCCGCCTAGTAGAGTTTCTCATGTACGGTTATGTCATGGGACGGGGAATGGAATAGCTGTTGTCGCTAGGTCTGATCAGTCTAGGACTAGGATGTTTTCGTACCTTGTGGTTAGCCTCGAGTTACAGAGTCGACTATTGACTGACTAAGAACCTTATGCCTGTTTGTAAGTAGGTGTCTTTCATGTTTGTATATTCTATGAATCTTCAAGAAGGTGAGATGCAAGCCGCGAAGGTTGATAGAGTTTGGATTACCGATTGTTAACTGATTCACATGATATTATGTTTGATTAGGGTTTTAGTGTATCATGGCCATGTTAACGGTAACCTCTGAGCTAGCATACCAGCTTCCCTACCTCGTGTTATAGTTTATTATCGGATTCACATGATAGCTTTCATATGCTAGGTTATATTTTAGTTAATTGTTTCATAACATGAAAAGCATATCATATATGTTAAGGTTTTGTATTTTCCATATACATTGCTTTTATGTTATTCATGTTTAATTAAACTCGACATTTCGTGGCTGGGAGAACTCGGAGTTACTCCCCACTGACTGTGGCTTCCGTGTTTATATTTAATGCGGTTGGCAGTTTTGTGATGCATACTTTGGGTACATTGACGAGCTAGCGAGCGAAGTATTTACCTTGGACCTATATTCGGTTCTTAGGATTGTATATTATTATACACTCCTTTTATTTCAGTATTTATACGGGAGATATGTCTCCCGTCTTGTATAATTCTTATGTAAAATATTAGTTTTTTTTTTGTTATGAACCTTTTTATTTATGACACCTTCTTATGATGAATATATTTAATAGTAGGTTCCGGTTTTAAAATATACCGATTTTCACTAAAGTGAACCCATTAGAAACATATTCTCATCTTTTATTTATTTAAATTATTTTTTTTTCTTTCCGCAAATTTGAGGGTGTCACAGACTTAGTAGATGCCGTTAGGATACGAGCGGGGTTGGGTGTCCGAATGGAAAGGACTTACCAACAAGTACCTTCATTCCTTTCTCAAAATCTATGGTTTCGGGATGGTTGAATCCATGGGTAGCGAGACTCATTCAATTCGAGTGATTTAGAGAGACAAGTCTCTATGCTTTAATCACTTATAGTCGATTCGCACCATGCTTTCGATGAAAGGTGCGAAGTTGACTTGAACAGTTCCAAGTTCCCACAAACTTTAGTGGCGACTTGTTCTAGGCCTTCATTCGATTTGGGTCGAATCCTCTGGGTCGAGCAAAGCCGTATGTCGGATCCCTGCGTCCGTATGAAGCGAGCGCGGGGGTGGTCCATAGTATGCGTTTATTCACATGTTTGGCACACATTTCTATGCTTATTATGAATCAAGCTAAGTGAAATAAAAACCCTTCTCATATAAAATCCTTTGTAATCCTCTCTTGTCAATAAGAAAAGTCTTAGTTTATAATATTGATCCTAATAAACCTTCTTTGTGATTGTACTTACTATGTGTTCGTAAATTTGGTATCAGAGCCATGGCAGTCTAAGCCTTGGCTCTTATCTTCCTAATAAGTATTAAAGAATAGTGAGTTATTCCCTTTATTAATATCCTAAGTATGAAGAAGTATGCTCTGTGGTTGCCACTTTGTGGATCTTCCACATCAGAAAATTCTTATTAGGCAGAATAAAGTGTAAAGAATTAACTATGATGTTCTTAGAAGCTTGTACCTTGAGACAAAATTAAAAACTATTTGTTGTCTCGGTTTAGCAATTTTAAGAACAAACAAGTTGATACTTTATACTAACTTATCATATAAAAAGGGGAGTAACTTATTATAATTTAATATTTTGAAGGATAGATAAGAGATAAGACATTCTGTTATGGATTCTGGCCTCATCTCAAAAAATATGGAAAATACTTCTAATATCTTAGCACATGCGTCTTCTTCTTCTCTTCGTAAGTCAAATGCTAGTAAAGTAGATTATCTTTATGAAGTAGAGTATGTAAATAAAAATAGTAAGGTCCCTATTACCCAACTTCCTTTGCTAAATCCATATCGAGCCTTTACAAAACCAAATTCTTCATTTCCAAAAGTTATCAAACAAGTACTTGGCCCACATAAAAATACAGTTAAAGAAATCGTTCTAGCCTCACAGTTAGAACAACATTTTGTTCCAGCTACAGAAGCAGAACAAATGATTCCTCTCCGGCTTAATGAAGCTATGCTTCACACATGGAAAACAAGTGGTTACACCCATTTTCACTATGGAGCAGTACGTTTAGCACTAACTCTCCATGGAAGGAAAGGTCTACCTGTTGTAGCACGAATAGCCTTGATACAAGGTTCAAAGAATACAAACATGCATGTATTGCAACTATCCAAACAACACTCAATGCAGGTACTGTATTTATCACCCTATTTCCAAATTTTAACATGGCACTAGAAGACCCACAAATTCCCCAAAATCTTCAAATCCAACTACAAATAATTGGAACTCCATAAGTTGGAAATACATATGCAGCAACTCTTCACCATCAAATGGCATATAGGGTTCAAAACCATGCAATGGATCTTAGTCTTCCAAGAGATACAAATGATGCTCTTTTTATACAATTAGAGTCACAACATAGCCCATCTTGTATTCATATTCCTAGACAAATTCCAAAAGATGAACTCATCAAACTACTCCCAGAGTCTTGGATTACCAACTATGAAAAGATACATGAAACAAACACTCCTTTATAATCCATAGACTCCAAAATTACCAAACAAAAAGATGGCACCATTGAAATATTTTTCAAAAAGGAACCAGATGCAAAATCTTGTCCACCAATTTTCTGTACTGAAATAAATACTATCACTCCACTTTTCATCCCTATGAAACAAAATGAGAGTTATCTTAACATTCCTATACATTCGTTTAACTCTCTTGGAGACCCTGTATATGTATTTAAGGATGAGTCAGGACACAAATTCTTTAATGTCTGTGACTGTGAAAATTGCATGTTGACAGACTCAGATGAGGATGATTACCCAAAGAAAAGAAATAGAAAGAAAAAATCCTCTCAACAAATCCTTAAAGAAAAATATGTGTCAGGTGATCTAAATGTTGGCCTCTTAGGAGAACCAACTGGAAAAACTTTTGAATATTATGTACAATACTCAAAACAAGAAAAAGATGAAAATCCACAAAAAGATATTCCCGCATGCTACATGTTTGGTCCATCCTCTCCTCCAGACAAAGATTTTCCACCAACAGAATTTGAGGAAGAAAATTCTAAACATTCTTGGAAGGTAAAAAATCCAGTCACCAAAAATCCGGATGGTTCAACAAAGCAAATAAGTGCTGTCGAAGCAACATTAAACTGGCAGTCAGAAAATGCACGAGCCCAAAACAATCTGTTGCAACAAATAGATAAAAAGGTAACTATCATGGATCTGGCAGTAAAAGAGATACATCAAAAGATCTCTTCATTACACCAAGAACTGCTACGACTTGCAACAACAGCTTCCATAGCATCTCCACTTATTTCACAAAAGGAGTCTGAGTTGAAATCCTTAAAAGCACAATTATTGTGACAACCCTCGCGAATGCGGAAATATAAAACATACAAGCATGTGAAATAATATGCGGAAATACGGTATTTTAAAAACCTTTAAACATGCAAGATATATATAACACGAGGTGTGTCAAAATGTTACAAACTAAATACGGAATTACAACAAAGAGACGGGGTCTCTTAAAATGTTAGCAAAGAACAAGTGTTTAGCAAAACTAGCTAATATCGTCTAGAGGTGAAAAATTCCAGGGACAACGCCCGCTAGCTCACACCCGAACCCCAAAACATCATATCCAAAAAGGCATCCAAGCAAGCAACCTGTTCATTCATGAAAAACATGAACGCCACAGTCAGTGGGGAGTAACTCCGCGTTCTCCCAGCCATATCACATCAAACGTACATATAAGGAGATACAAAAGTAAAATCATACATATATAGATATCCATGTGAGTTACAATAAGGATAGATAGGCAATTCTATAGATAATGAAAAGATCATATGGAAATCAAATCCGAAACCATCATGTTATTCAAAGACTCGGGGAAGACACTCTTAGGCAACCGAATACGCTCACTAGGGCTTGCATCTCACCGTTAGCGGTATAAGTTGATAAGATTGAGACTCGACAGACAAACCAAGTCAAGTCATGCGATGATCACATAAGATCCAACATATTATCATCCATTCACGAACCAAGACATTGACGGTGCCCAATCATGCAATGACCATGAATAATATCATGAAATCACGCATTCAAGAACGACGACACAAGACGAAATCTCTCACGGTAAATGAAACGCACTAGCACCGTGTACATGGCAAGTATGATTAAAAGGCATCCACGGGATAAAGCATTTCCCTGAACGCATACACGATGCTACATTTCGTATATGTAGACTAATTTCCTCCTGGTAGGAACGATAATTAAACGGCTCCTAATCTAAACCTGGCCAGATTCTCGGAATCACGTTTTCCGATTCGACATGCGATAACGTTTCGCATCCAAGACTCGGGCTTATAATATATATATGCCGAGTACACCAAATTCGGTAGGTCAATTCACGAAAGAGGCGAAAAAGAGCTCAAGCCTCATTACAAGCGGTACGCTACATGCAAATAACACCACCTCGCAAGTACACAACATTTGACGGCCGGGTCGAACAACGCATAGCGTTCAACTCCCAACAACGTCGTCGTATGCCCACTACACATGCAATTAAGCAGTAGGATACCTCTCCGTTCCGACATTCCAGCCTTACGAACGGAAAGGTAGCCAAGGGAATGAGAATACAAAGCACAAGGCAAAATAGTGCTCAAACCGTAGCATTTGTTAAAACCGACTCAAAGTGGGAACATATCGAAAACCGTCACGAAACATGTGATACAAGCGAATAAGATATCATATATCCAAAACATGAATATTATAAGTCACTACGTAAAATTATACGATAAACGGATCATGCAACTATTATAAATTACGAGTTTTAGAAATTGTAGGAAAAATATCTAGCCGTGTTCCAGGCCGGGCAGGAGACCGGCGGCCGGTGGGCCGGCACAGAACACAAGGCAAAATCCCAAAATCATAGAAAAACAGAGAAAGTGGTCCAGGCCGGTCAAGGGACCGGCGGCCGGTCGACCGGCACAGAACCCCTCTTCATACAAATCCAAAATTTCCAAAGGTGTTACTGATGTGTTCCCAGCCGGTTGGCAGACCGGCAGCCGGTCGAACGGCCAGGAGCACCAGTTCACCCGTGAGCCTTGCTCACTTAACCAATTCAATCCAATTCTCATATATAC
>JAIUZE010066889.1:0-20890 GCA_022085475.1 Heliosperma pusillum
TTCATATAAGAAGTAAGGCTACCAAAGGTAATGATGGAAAGGTTGAGTGATAGGAAGTAAGGCTACCAAAGGCAATGATGTAAAGGTTGAGTGATAGTACTTAAAGTCTATAAAACTATCCTTGACCTTTGGTTAAAACATGGAGGATATAAGCTATGTTTAGCTTTTTCAAAAATACATTTCTTTGCCTTATTCTAAAAAGTAAAACATTCTTCAAATAATTTGATAAATCACTTCCCAATTCAGATTTGGTTTATTAAAACACATTTTTGACGAAAAATGATATTTGAAATGACAAAATGGTTTCGATTCAAGAGTTGCAGACAAAAGCAACAGTTGCACTTACTGTGACCAGTTCACATAAGTACTACTGTTATTATCCAGACATTGAGGCAACAGTCATGCTCACTGTTGCCGCGAACTATTGCCAAACGATGTATTCTATTACTTTTACAAATGTACTCACATCCTAAGACAACAACAACTATGAAGAGTTCTTGACTTGATCTTTGACTTCTTTCTTGATCAACATTGCATATGGAGAGACATTGGAACCTAAGAAATAGTCACTTGATAAACATGTTAAATTGGCATGTCATCATCAATATGAACCCAACAAATTCCCCCTTTGATGATGACAAGCCCAATAAACGAATGTTCCCAAAAGTTCCCCCTCAATTGGTCAGTCAATATTTCATCCAAATGAGAATAAGGTCAAACTAGGTTTATGCAATTTGACAAGAACTTAGGATCAAGTCACAAACATAGCCACTGTTACTACTTACCCTAAGGTATTAAGCAAGAGGTAAAGAATCGCATGCGCACACAACATGAGTTTACCTTTTCCCCCTCTTGATATCATCAAAGGGTAAAGAAGTCTCCCCCGGACACAGACAAAGCAATCATAATTATCAATAACATAGCATATATTATTAAGCACAAAACTAAAGTTCAACGAAAAGACATGAGTAGGTTTGTTTAGTACGCCACCAAAGGATAGAAGGAGGCGAGCAAAAAAGATCAAGACGATCAAATTACGATGGGATCATGGTTGTCTAGATCATCAATATTCCTTCCTTCTTCTTTCATGAAGGCATAGATATCATCCAAAAGAACCACAAGACTCTCAAGTTTTCCCCCGAATGCTCCTTATCACACCCTTTGGTCTTCGTCATACCCATGGAAGTCAATTTATCATTTTGAACTCGAACTTGTGTTCACCGTCAACCCTTTATTTCTTGAAAAGCAAAGATAACCAAACACCATATGCAAGTTGTAACTAGAAGAGCGAGGTGAGATAACCAAAGATACAATATCTCGGTGGAGGAAGCCAAGCTCATAACTATAGGATTGACGCCCTTTTCTTTTCTTTTTTTCGGATTTTTTTTTTTTTTTTTTTTTTTTTTTTGAGCTTGTGATTTCTTCTAATGTCGAATTATCTTCAATGGTGGTTACCCTTTTCGAAGGAGCGATCTTCTTAACATACCCTCTTGTCGAATAATACCTTATTTGAGAAAGTTTGAGAGGGTTGAGAGGTCATCTTGATTTGAAGTGAGGAGATGGTAGCATTTAGGCTCGTTTTTATCATGGTAAAAGAGGAACTTAGAGTTTTGTTTTGTTGAGAGAGTGAAAGTGAATGGTTGAATTTTGATTTTTGATTTTTGTGAGGAAAAATAGTGACATACTTTACAAACCATATCATGCCAAGTAGTTGAACTTAATTGAATGCAAAATATTGTCATGCTATGTAAAGATTAAAATGAGGTGCAATGACTAGATTAAGAGGAAACATGCTTACATACCAATCTCATCAATCATTCGGGAATTTAGCAAACACATATTAGAATTACAAGCAATTAATTAAACCAATTTCCAACCGAAATTTTTCGAATTGTTCTCTTGCAAGTGGTTTAGTAAATATGTCGGCAATTTGATCTACGGTTTTGCAAAAGATAAGTTTAATATGACCTTTTTCTACATAATCACGGAGAAAATGATGACGAATCTCAATGTGTTTAGTTCGCGAGTGTTGAATAATAATTTTTGAAATAAAGATCGCACTCGTATTATCACACATAATAGAAATTAAGTCAAAGATCATACCAAAGTCATGTAGTTGTTGTCGAATCCAAAGAAGTTGTGAGCAACATTGAGCGGCACTAATGTATTCACTTTCGGCCGTTGAGAGAGCAACCGTGTTTTGCCTTTCCTGTCGCACATCACTTGTTAGGTTGGTGAGTGGGTGAGAACTCTGATGTTTCCACTTCTTAGGCTTGAAGGTTGTTTGTTCCCCCCTAATTGAATCACCATCTACGAGTTGAATGATTTGATGAGAAGGTTCATTGATTTGAGTATTGACAGAGGTCACAGTAGGTGCTACTGTGACTGATGGAGTGCATTGATCAGTTCCCCCTGAACTGTTGCCTTCGTCAGTAGGCAACAATGGGGCTGTCTGTTGTTGTTCTATTTCAGATCTTTTCACCATTTCTTCTTCAATATTCATTGATTACTCTTGAATCAATCCACTTTCAAACTCATCATCTTCCTCATCATTTTGTTCCTTTCTTGTTGTCACCAAATGTTACCGTGCCACCATCATAAGCTTCAAGTGAGAGGAATTGGCTTCTATCTCACGTCATGTGACGAGAGCATCCACTATCAAGGTACCAATTGTGGCCGCCTCTCACCAAGCCCTACAAGAGATTAGAGTTTTAGTTTAGGAACCCAAAAAAATTTGGGTCCCTTTTTGTGCCTTGCTTGGTTTAATAAATCTCTTCTAACCCATATTTGCTTGATCACTTTAGTGTTCCTATTGATGTCATTAAACCTTTTGTTACATCCAATGAAAACGTGACCCGTCTTGTCACAATAGTTGCACACAACATATTCGGGAAGGCCGGCGTACTTTCTCCTTCTAAAATCGGTTTTGGTTGGATCTTGGTTTCGAACGCAACAATGAGTCTTACTGTTGCCTTTGAAACCAAGACCAACTTTCTTCTCATGATCGAAAGATTGAGAGGTGAGAAAGTCGAGCACGGTTTGACTACCTTCCCATTTTTGATAAAAGAGTTTTGCTTCCAAAAGATTTTTGTTGAGTTTCTCTATTTTGGCAAGATTGGTCTCATTGGTTTGTTGAAAGATTTCTAATTCCTTTTTCTTTTCAACATATTTAGATTTAAGATCCATGACGGAATTAGACTTCTCTTCAACATGAAGTTTGAGACTAGACACACATTGTTCCGAGTGTATCCATCTTTCATGACGGTTTCTACATTCAGTTTTGAGAGTTTCACATTCATTCTTTAAGTGATCACGTTCCTTAGTGAGAGAAGAAATTTGATTCTTTAAGGTCAAGTTTTCATTGCTTTGATCAGTGGTAACAGTACAGGGGACTGTGGCTTTCAGACGATCAATTTCATCGATCAACTCACCCATTTCGACTTTAAACATTTCTTGATCCTTCAAAATGTTATCACGTTCCTCGGTTAATGTGGAAACTTGTGAGATTAAGGAAATGTTAACATTTTGAAGTTCAGAATCAGAGGAGGACTCAGTGACTTTAGTCGACTCAAGTTGTTTAGTCAGATTTTTGTTTAACTTGTAGAGTCTTTTCATTTCTTTCTCAATCTCAGAGGTAACAGTCAGAGACTCTGTTGCTTTTAGTTCCTTTTTCAGGAGGACATTTTCCTCCGCTATCTCCTCAATCTCATCTTGCATCACATTCAATTTTTCTGTTTGAGCACGACATTTGTCAAAGAGTTTTTCAAGAAGTTGACATACCTTACTTTTGGAATAGGTTCTAACCTTGGCTTTAAGGTTTTTTACCTCATTGTCGGACTCCGAGTCGTAATCATCGGGATAGGCCATGAGACATCTAAGAGTTTCGTTTTTAAGAGTTTGTGATTTGGTTTTATTTGTTAAGCACATCTTTGCCTTAAGATCATCCTCGATGTCATCATCGTCATCGGATTCGGACATTCCCCAAATGGCGGACATGACTTTGTGTTTCATTTCGCTTTTAGCTTTGTCTCTCTTTTCCTTAGATTTAATATCTCCCCACTTTGGACATTCTTTGATTTGGTGAGATTTATCACCACACTTAAAGCATCCAACTCCATTGGGTCTTTTCTTAGGAAAACGTTTTTTCATGGTATTATTATTGAACTTATTTTGACCATAGCTATTTACCATTTCTACTATGTTACGAGAGAACACATCAAATTCATCTTCTCCATTGTCTTCCTCATCACTAGAGGTAGACTTAAGAGCGAGCCCTTTCCCTTTAGGATCATCACTAGGATTCTTTAAAAGAATTTGCTCATAAGCCATTAGTGATCCCATTAGTTCATGAAGGGTTAGAATCGAAAGGTCTTTAGCTTCTTCGATGGCCGTGACCTTAGCTCTCCATTTGAGAGAGAGACTTCGAAGAATTTTTCGCACAAGGTCCTCGGACTCGAAGGTCCTACCAAGGCTTTTAAGTTCATTAATAATACTAGAAAAACGAGAAGAGAGACTATTGATGGATTCGTCTTTGGTCATATTGAACAACTCATATTGTTGCATGAGTAGATCAATACGATGCTTTTTTACTTGGATGGTTCCTTCATAAGCAAGTTCAAGACAATCCCAAATTTCCTTGGCGGAAGGACAACCGGCAATTCGACTCACATCTTGAGGACCAATGCAATTTTGAAGAATTGTCATTGCCTTTGAGTTCTTTTCGGCCTTTTTATAGTCCTTCTCGTCATATTTGCCTTCGCTTTTAAGAGTTACTTCCCCTTCTTTGGAAGTCTCCGTTATAACGAGGGGACCATTCTTGACAATGATCCAACATTCAAAGTCTATGCTTTTAATGTAATGTTCCATTTTGAGTTTCCACCAACCAAAATTCTCACCGATAAATATCGGGATCTTGGAGAGTGTAAAGGAATCCATTCCCCGGAATCTACTCAAGGTAATTAGCCTTATCAAGAGCACGAGGCTCTGATACCAATTGAAGAGTATGGATTCCTAGTACCTAAGAGGGGGAGGGGGTGAATTAGGTCCCTTTTAAAATTTTCAACTAGTTCTTTATGAATTAAAGCGAGTTGAGTCGAAGAGTAAAGAAGAGTTCTGATCGTGGCAACAGTCAGTTGAACTGTTACCAGTTCCTTTCAGATTGAAGCGAAGCTGTAGCTAACAGTATTGAAGACTGTTGCTATGCTTAATCAAAGTACGTAAATAAAAAGTGCAGCGGAAATAATGAAAGGAAAGATCAACACACGATTTTGAATTGGTTCGGCCTTCACTCTAAGGCCTACGTCCAATCTTCATTATATTGCTTTGTTAATAAGAAATCTACTCCGACAACTTAAAAACCCCTACAATAAAATGGCCAACAACCTACTCCGGTTGCGAAAGAGTTTAAGAACACACTTGTTCTAAAACTCGACTCTTGAACTGAAAAGTTACAGGATCTTTGTTCTTCAAATGTTGTTCTCAAAAAGAACTTGTGAGGACAATTTCAAGATCTAACTATTCAAGTAACAAGAATATATCATAATGGCAACAGTAGTCTGGACTGTAACTATTGAAGACTTTAGAAACTTTTGCAAAGAAAAAGGTTTTGAAAAACACTTAAAACAGTTTGCAATTGAAAGATAATGCTTTGGAAAGTCTTAGCAAATCTGAGCATCTAATGTCTTCTATTTATAGAGGGAAGGAGGATGTTTGAAGTGTTTTAAAATTATTATCTTTGGAAGAGTCAATCAACATAACTTGTAGATGTCAATAAATAAGTAAGTGGGTTGAAAATGATGTTTCATATAAGAAGTAAGGCTACCAAAGGTAATGATGGAAATGTTGAGTGATAGGAAGTAAGGCTACCAAAGGCAATGATGTAAAGGTTGAGTGATAGTACTTAAAGTCTATAAAACTATCCTTGACCTTTGGTTAAAACATGGAGGATATAAGCTATGTTTAGCTTTTTCAAAAAAACATTTCTTTGCCTTATTCTAAAAAGTAAAACATTCTTCAAATAATTTGATAAATCACTTCCCAGTTCAGATTTGGTTTATTAAAACACATTTTTGACGAAAAATGATATTTGAAATGACAAAATGGTTTCGATTCAAGAGTTGCAGATAAAAGCAACAGTTGCACTTACTGTGACCAGTTCACATAAGTACTACTGTTATTATCCAGACATTGAGGCAACAGTCATGCTCACTGTTGCCGCGAACTATTGCCAAACGATGTATTCTATTACTTTTACAAATGTACTCACATCCTAAGACAACAACAACTATGAAGAGTTCTTGACTTGATCTTTGACTTCTTTCTTGATCAACATTGCATATGGAGAGACATTGGAACCTAAGAAATAGTCACTTGATAAACATGTTAAATTGGCATTTCATCATCAATATGAACCCAACACCCTCCCAATGGCACACATTCCAACGTAAAATCCAACCCAAACCCATCTCAAAATATGTGTTATATTTGTCCGAAAGAAACCTAAACATAGCAGGCTATCTCGCAATACATAAAATCCAACCCAAACTCATCACTTATATCACTCGAACTCGAATAAAAATCTTCCACATTGACATTTCCTTATACCAGAAACCCCACCTTACCTAATTCTACCCAATGATTTATCATAAATCTAAACCTTCCAGGGCCTTCCTCTCTTCATCATGCATGGTTTTGGTGGTCATGAAATCTTGTATAATTAAGTGAGACGTTTGCTTTTGTTGTTGATGTCTTTTGGGCAAATTAGTATGACGATATATTTGACCATGATTTTATTTTCGAGGCGATTTTGTTTCGAGTCTTATACATGTTGTTTGGTACATCATTCCCTTTTTGTGATGTTGGTGTTGTATATGAAGGGTCTGTATATAGTGAATCAAACATGATGAATATATTGAAATATGGTGCTTGGATAAATGTAGAGTCGCAAAAGGACTGCTCTCCTTAGAAAGTATTTCGCCCCTTACAAGCCTAAGGTTACCACGAAATCAATCCAGGATAAAACTACACCGACCTTTGAATCTTAGGCTAGAAACAAAGAAAACTTTAATGTTTTTGTAAGATTTGTAGATAGTAGAAACAAAGAAAGCTTGTTGTGTTTGATTAAGATATGCTTCCTCCTATTTATAGAAGAGTTTGCATCCTTATGACTCCTCTGTCAAAAGACATGTAGCGGAATTTAAGTGAACAGAAACATTCTGATTCATGCGAAACAGAACAAGCGCGAAAATAAGAAAATTAGTCGATCGACTGAAAAAACCAGTCGATCGACTAATTTCAAAAGTTGCAGACTAAATTTAGTCGATAGAAAAACAAAACCAGTCGATCGACCAAATCTAAAATTTGCAGTCTTCAAAATAGTTGATCGACCAGTATTTCCAGTCGATCGACTAAATCACAGTTCACAAACTTTTGAATTGTCTCAATACGTCTTTGCATATTATTTCCTTTTCTTCCGTACATCCCGTTAGCTCGATAATAAGTTTATATATGAACGTGTACTCCACACTCCCAATCCATATTATAAAGTTACGAGCTTCCGTATGATTTCTACCACGATATCCAATTATACTTAAATGATCGATGACACTTAAATCACCAACAGTTGGGTGTCTCATATATTTGTGTTGGTATTTGTAGTTGTTGTCCTCTTGTGAGTTTTCTTTGTTTGGCCTTCTTTAGGTATGATGATATGTTGGGTATTTGGTACGTTTTGTAGTTATAGCTTGCTTGTTTGATACATCATATGTTTTTCACTTTTGTGCACACTAGGTTCATTTACCTATTTTGGAAGTTGAGTTCAAGTTAGATTGGAAACTATTTCGACAAGTAGGATGTTGAAAATAAACTGATCGACAAAAGTTTATTTTGGTTCTTGTTGAAAAATTAAAACTAGCACTCAAGTTGTTTTGTGTTTTGTTTAGGTTAGGATACTTTGTGTTTCCTAATTGTTTATTAGTTCTTTAATAATCGATGTTTTCTAATTAGCTTGGTTCTATTATTTTAGAATGGAACATATCTCCCTTTTATTCCTCAAGTTTAATTTGGAAAGGAAGATAATTGATGAGTACAACTCTATGAGGTTCTTTGTGAGAGGAAGTCCCAATTTGTTTTGTGCTCAAAGTGGTTAATGTTCTTTTATCTTTGAAGATCGAAGGAGTTTGTTCGGATCTTGGTTAGCCTCAAGCTCATTTGTTCTTCACCACGTTGGTGAGTCTTTTCCAATTAAACTATATTTGGAGTAATATTTTTTATCCCTTGAAAGGACTAGATTTGTTGCTTGAATTGGGTAGTAATACATCGTGTATGTCGATTCTAGTACTATCTCAAAATAGTGAATTTGCTCTGCTTCTTAGGCTGTGAAGAAGCTCATATAATCGTCAAATGTCAGTGTCGTTCCACATAGATGAAAGAGAAGAGAGTTTATTATTGTATACGTTAAGGGGTTACACCTACTATAACCAATTGACTTTTGAGTGAAACCTAATTGAGTTTATGAAGTTGATTCTTTATTCTCCATTAGACTGGACCTAGTCCCGTTGCTCCATTTACATAGTGTCAGATTTCATAAAGATAAACCTGAGTATGATGAATTAGATTGAATCTTATCCGCCACTTAAACTGATCCGTTCAAGCTTTTGCTTTAAATGGATCTTATATTTGAGGGAAATGCCTTTTCTACAACCAATGGGTCTTCCTTGTGACGGATTTCCGTCCCCCCAAGCTTCTAATAGGTTAAGTATTTATCACTTGAGTAGATAAGACAAGCTTAAAAAATTACAAATGACTTGTCTTATCCTACCCATTAATGTATTATTTGATCCGTCACAAACTTGTGACGAATTTACCCGTTACAAATGAGAATTTGTTCTTTAGAACAACTTTGTTCTCTTCAAAGTTTCAGGCCTTCCACTTACCTTAACAATATTCCATTTGCAATTTTAATATAGAAGAATCGTAGAGAGAGGAATTGGCAATAAAATTGTAAAATAGTCATGAACTCATGATAGCTCCAGTCCGTTGTTATCAACGCTGATGGGTAGTTAACTATTGTAATACTTGATCTAAGTTTTGTAGAGTAATATTAAAATGTACTTCCTCCATTCAACTCCACTTTACACTTATACTTTATGCACAAGTTTTAAAATGACAATATTAAAGTAATAAAAGTACACAAATTGAAAGAAAATGTTGCTTTATTAATATGAAAATGTTGCTTTATTAATATTTAAGTAATAAAAGTACACTATTTGTGGACTTACATTGCCAAATAAAGAAAGGTGCAAAGTAGAGTTGAATGACCCAAAGAGAAATAGGTGCAAAGTGGAGTTGAATGGAGGGAGTACTCCGTAATTGATACTTCCTCCATTCAACTCCACTCTACCAAATATTTTTTTCACGTTTGTCGAGACGTGTTTTACGCGGTAAATATCGTTAGCTACGTGTTTGCAAAAATTATAAAAATTGGATATTAATAATGTACTCGTAAAGACGAATCAAACAAGATCACACATGAATATATTGTCACTTATATATATAGAGAAAATTGCAATTAGATGCCGACTCATGAATAGTATTCAAAAATGAAAGTGGTAGAGTGGAGTTGAATGGAGGAAGTATAAAAAGAAGACTAAGCATATTTGTTTGGGTTTACTTCTTATTAATTGACTTTTCCAATGAATAAAAAGTCAAATGGCCCGTAACTCAGTATCTCTCTTCGTTAAAATGTTTTGTAATTGAAGCAATTATTTGAGAGATCATTTTTTGTTAATTTTTAAAAAAGTAAGACGTACAAATTGGGTGTGTCTTATTGTTACATTTAATAAATTATAGGTGTAACTGGGTAAGAGTACGTACATGTTATGTTTCAAACCACTTTGAATCATGGATATTCTCGTTCTTGGATCGTGGCTCTTCATGTAACGATTCGCATTGTTTACATTATCTGGTTATATGGTGTCACGGTTTATAATACGGATTTGTTCGGAGGAGGATTCAAATTTTTGAGGCACCCACAACTTACTTATCGTTTGCCGGAGCAATGTGGTTATGGTTACGGCTGAGCAAATTCTGGTCCGGACCGGAAAAATGGACCGGACCGGACCATTTGGTCTGGACCAAACCCGGACCGATTTATTTAGGTCCGGTCCTTGTTCCACACTTTTTGAAGTTTCGGTTTTCGGTCCGATCCGGTCCAAGACCGGTTAATTTTGATCCGGACCAAATGGACCAAAATTTAGGTATTTTACGACTATTTGTCATAACTTTATAAAGTAATCAAGTTTTTTATCGTCAAAACCAACTTTCTACACTAAATATGGTGGTTATTTATGTTAAAGATGCTTTGATCAATTAGTTTATTTAACTTATAAAATAAATTTAAATTATTATATACTTAAAATAAAAAAACTATTAATTTCGGTCCATTTAGGTCCAGGACCGGACCGGACCAAAAATTATGGGTTTGGTCCGGTCCAAGACCAAATTGTTTAGGTCCGGTCTTTTGTCCACAAAAATATTTTTTTCGGTCTTTGGTCCGGTCCGATCTGGTTTTGGACCGATACTCACCCCTAGTTATGGTCCAACATAAGAATACGTCTCATTTATCTCCAAATTCGTTCGATTGTTTACAACACAAATAGATCACTACTAGAAACGGCTTTGTTACCGACTGAAAAATACCGACCGATAAGTATAACAGACGGTATTAAGAATTACCGACTGATTTCGGTTAGTAAAAATAAAAGTGCACGGTACATTACCGACCGATGATACATCAGTCGATAATGTGATGGAAACAGACGGTAAACTCCAAAAATACCGACCGATTGCCTTATTTTACCGACCGGAATTTTGATCGGTCGGTGCCCATATAAATAAAAACCAAAACGCACGCCTCCTATCTCATTATTTACCTTGGGAAAAAAACTACTACTCCGTATTAAACTCACCCACCAAAACCGAGTCATCCCCATCCCCCACACACAACACCACGTCCACCGACCACCACTGGCTGCCCGCCGACAACCATCTGACACGCCGACCGCCAGCTGCCATAGCCAAGTCTTGTTTCTCCCTCTTCTACCCTTCTAATTCCTAATAAGACTGGGTATAATTTTTTCTTTTTTTGTTTGTTTTAAGTTGTTTTAAATGGGTTTATTGTTGTTGTTTACATACAGTTTTATGTAGTAATTGATTAGTTGTTATCTATTGAATGTAAATTTAGATTTGTTTAAGTTAGGGTTAGGGTTTGGTGAAATTGGGGGTTTTCAATTTGATTAGTTTGTTATATTGGTGATGTTTTTATTATTAAATAGGATAATCTTTGATTTTATCATACTTTGTTGTAATATTAGATTTAGTTTGTTTGATTGACATTTAGTTATATCAGTGTTTGTGTAGATTATTTCATTGATCTTTGGGACTTGGGAGTACTTGATAATACTGCAATACTGTAATGTTTTCTAGTTTGGAGAAGGTATTATTTTCAAGTTTTAAGATTGATTTATTTTTACTCTTCTTTCTGGAATATTTGATTGGTGATTAAAGCTCTTTTACCTCTTTCTTTTTGTTCGAGTTATAGTTTAGAGTTTGTTGTTAGTCTTAACTATTTCCTCTCCCCCGTGAAATTGATTCCATCGTTAAATATGCAATTGCAGGTTGCGTTTCAAGAACTTGAACGAGGTCTGCCCGCCAATATTACCTAGAATGATGCTCTAGTTGACAGTGGCTATTTGTGATTGGGTCTATCATTCTACCTAGAGGCAGGTAATCATCACTTTGAGTATGCAAGATGTCAATGATTTTACTTCCTTATCGTTATACTAGGCGTATCTATTTTTTTGCAGTACCTACCTTTTTTTTTTCGGAGGCCATTTACCTATATTAGAAAATGGGAAATTAGTAAAGGGGATATGAGCGTGGGAGAGGAAGGATGAGATTGTTACTGTACTGGTTGGAGTAGCATGAAAATTAAAGAAGAAAAATAGAACGAAATTGATGAAATCAAGTGCAATAACAAATAGAGAGACGGACTGAGAATAAGTACAAATATTAAGTGTTCAATGACTTTCAAAAAAGTAATAAGAATTAAAATTAGCTTTGTCTTCTCATTTTGGTGTTCAGGTACTGATATGCACTTACAGATTGTGCCACCTTTTTGTTGTTTGGGTACAGATTGTGCACTAGTATGGAAGTTTTAATTGTTAGTAAATAATCAAAAGATTTCCATAAATCACCTAACTCTATATTAGTAAATAATCAAAAACTACATCTTTACTGGGCTATTGGTCTATCATTAAAGTTGATGGGTTGTTAAGTTGCATATGAGATGACAATTTCTGTTTATTTTGTATGTTTAAATGTTCTCAAAATTCATTATTTGATTGTTCTACTTCCCAACGTCAATGTACCAATTAAACTACTAAGAGCATGTCCATATTTCAATTTTTATGCATTGATGATTCCATGTTGGTGATTAGTGAGTGCCTTTTATTGTGAAGTTTACTTTATGATTTGGTGTTTATTTTTTCTTGCAAGTGCCTTTTTTTAGGTACTCCCTTCGCCTCATTCATTTGTTTGCTTTTTTTTTATTCCTCGTGAGGGGTATTATAATCAAAGGCAAACATATAATCGGGACGGAGGGAGTATAGCCCGATTAAATGTGGAGTCATGTGATAAATACTTCGAAACAGTTGAACTACTATTTACGCAAGTTAAGGGTGGTTGTTAAATGCTAACAAATATTTTCTATAAAAATTATACTCATGGTATTATTTGATCCCATGTCATCCCAACAACCCCAAGTTACACATACCAGTTGCAGTCATTGACAACTTGATAGTGTCTCTATAGTCACTTCTTAGGTTACAACATTGAACAATCACCCAATGTTTTTGTTGTTCCTCACTAATGAATCTTGTTTTTATCTTTATTTTCAGGTTGTTAACCTTGAGCAGATGACTTAAGATGAAATGCAATGTGAGTTCAGAAAACAAGGAAAAGGCACACTAGTAGGATAACTCGCGTTGGTGGTGGTGGTGATCTTCTTAGAGCCGGAATAGAATTTCAAGTAGAACTTATTATCGCTCATGTAAATATGCACTTGTTGGTAGAATAAGACTTTGTAGTTTGACAAATTTTGTTTGGATATATTATATTATTTTTGGATAAGTTAAATATAGTACAATTTATGATTTTGACAGTGTGTGTTAACAGTTTTGGAAATATCTTGTGTGGCTTCTATTAGCGTATACAAAATTAACGGTAAGTTAATAACTGCATGGGGTTTAGAGAACAAGAATGCATTGCATAATAGGGCCCAAAATAAGCGACGGATACAGAAAATTAGCGACGGATACGAAGAAATTAGCGACGGATACAAAGAAAATCATGTAACTGAAGATTCAAATACATAAAGTTACAGGAACAATCGTCTTTACCGTGCTCTTTGCTTACTTCAATCGATTACAGGAATTATGTGGTTGTTGTCTCATGAGCATTTGTTCTATCTTTCTTTATCTGCCTTTGCTATAATATACGTGACTAATATCAAGCTTCGTTATGCTGGAATTTTGCAGGATAAGGAGGACGACAACGAGGTTAACTACTGATATTTTTCTCTCATAATCAGAATTAATGTTTTTAGACTAACCCGCAGGAAAAGAAAACACTCAACAACAAAGACACCTCAAGTATAGACATCAAACTGGGGGCTCTCGCCCAATTCAACAAGTCTTCAATTGACGATCATTCGTCATTTTTTAAAATTAAACAAAATCTTCAAATGACGATCATTCGTCATGTTTCAAATCAAACAAAATCTTCAATTGACGATCATTCGTCATGTTCAAAAAAAAAAAAATCTTCAATTAACGATCATTCGTCACTTTTTCAAATCAACAAAATCTTCAATTGACGATCGTTCGTCACTTCTCAAATTAAATCAAAACAAACATCTCGAGGTAAGCTAGGGGCTTGACGCCTGCCACCTCGATTTTTTGCAAAGATCAAATGACTTTTTTTGACGATCGTTCGTCATTTCTCAATTTAATTCAATTCAAACACCTCGAGGTAAGCCGGGGGCTTGACGCCTGCCAACTCGATCTCAAATCATGTCAGATAAAAAAAAATCTTCAATTGACGATCGTTCGTCACTTCTCAAACCAATTCAAAACACAAAAAAAAAAAAAAAAAAAAACATCTCGGGGTAAGCTGGGGCTTGACGCCTGCCACCTCAATATCCTACAAAGATCAGTTGACACTTTGATTGACGATCGTCCAAATCAATTCAAAAATCCTCAATTAACGATCGTTCGTCACTTATCAATTAATTCAATTAAAAAACAACAAGAAACAAGCAGTGCTCGGGACACCCACCTTCCGGACATACAATCTATGGACTCGTCTTTTATTACCAGAATATTGCTCGCCACAACCGAGCAAATTCCCCGGAACGATTCGATCCTGACAGAGTCTTCCGTATACACGCGCCCTGACAGGCTTCAAAACCGTCCCATGATGTTATCATCCAAGCAGGGATCCACCTTCCGGACATACAATCCGTGGACCCGCCTTTTATCACTAGATTTTTGTTTGCCACAACCGAGCAGATTCCTCGGAATTATTCGATCCTGACAGAGTCTTCCATATATTAAGTTTCAATATATGTTTCCCTAACGAGAGTTCGCCTGAAGACATAGACAGGTAGATTCTCACAAATAACGGCTGGCAAGCCTCATTACGCGCATCATTCAACGGCTGGCGAGCCACATTACGCGCATCATACAACGGCTAGCGAGCCTCGTTACGTGCATCATTTAACGGTTGACGAGCCTCATTACGCGCATCATCCAACGGCTGGCGAGCCTTATTATGCGCATCATTCAAACGGCTGGAGAGCCTCATTACGCACCGCATAGGACGGCTGGCGAGCCTCATAACGCAACCCTATTCAACGGCTAGCGAGCCTCACATCGCGCCTCATCCCAAATAAGAAGGTGCCCTAGGTATGACTTCTGCTTATGGCTAGCGAGCTTTCATACGTAGTCAAATGGACTTTAAACGACCCTTCCCGACAGTCGACAGAGTTTAAAATGTTCCCGACGACAGGTCCTTGGTATAGACCCCTTGAACCGCCTCGGGTCGCCTTAATTGTCAGGTTGTAATCTTCGATTGACCTGATGGCTCTACTTTGACTTTTGCCTTGTCCAACCTAAGTCAAAGTGGGGGCTATGTAAATACCTCATTTCTACACCTTCCGCCAACTACCAGTGATGATTGGGTCGCATGTTTGATATGTGAAACGATTTATGACAATTCATAAGTTTATCGTCAATTCATAGCTCAAATACTTCTGTCTACCCTTTGGTCATCATCTACGTGCCGATACGATCGTTTTGACAGTCATTAGAGTTTATTTGGAGTCCGGGTCAAAAACTGCTTCATTTTCTAGTTACCGTTTTAAACTCCGAGTCGGAACGCTCGAGAATATTCTGAATATTTTATTAATATTTCAAATTATATCTTTTTTGATAAAATATATCTCATATCTTTTGAAAGGGAAGTTTACATCTACCACAATTCTTCTTCCGCGGTAGGAAACCTCTGGGAAGAGGAGCATCATCTGTTGCGCCTCTTCGAAGAGGAGCATCATCTGCTACACCTCTTCCCCAGCTGTTTTCCTATTTCCAAAATATTTTCTAGATTTCTTTCCTAGTTCGAGCGATTCCAAACTCTTACTATTTTTTCGGCTATAAAAGGAGAGCTTCGTTCTCACTTTTAAGACACGGAAGTGTTCCTCCCCTTCTTTTCTCGCTTTGCATTCTAGATCTTGCTCTAAGCATTTTGACATCTACGTGCTTGATCAATCGACCACGTAAGCTCAGATCCTTCTGGGTACCTGTCACGTTATTGCATTGACCGACCAATTTGACCACTACACTTAATCAATCAATCATTCAATCGATTTTCAATCCTCTCGTAAAAAATGTAAGTCTGAGGGTGTTAAATCCCGCCTTTTATTATTTTGTATTGTCTTTTATTTATCAATTCATGTAAGATTAATGTCGGAAGTATGTCAAAACCTTTTCAAAACTTCTTTTAATTAGTCTTTTCTTTGTATAATAAGTCGTCTTTTGTCATAGTCTTTTATTTAGATGTTAATCCTTGACTTAGATCCCTAATAGCCAATATTAGTGGGTTTTAGTCTTGTAATTTAATTAACTAAATCACTTTCACTCGAGTCATAATTTAACAATTAATCGCAAATACCAACGATAATTAACCGATCGCGATTCTGGCTTCACATCCAAAACCCATCTCTAGAACAGACGCACCAGATGATGCGCCTCTTCCAGAAGACGCATCAGGTGCTGCGCCTGTTCTGTGTTGGATTCTGCCTTTGATCTTACTTTGTCGTCTCGACGTAGCTTAATTACGTATTTAATCAACTATTAACCCTAATATCACTGCTAATCCATCTTTTAATCTGTTATTCTTTTTTTTTCTTTCAAATCTTTGTTCTGACATATTTCCGACATAGATCCCGAGATCCGTTGTAATCTTTGTAATTCTTTTGTAATTTTATCTAGTCATTAATTATTGCAACGATTGTATGATTTAATTCTCTTCTCACATGTAATCAATCCTAAATCCTATTTGATCTAATTGATTGCTAAACTACATGTTCACTGACATAGTCTAAGCTCACAGGCTAGGGTTAAAACGTGGATGTTGCATTGCAATCATATAACAGACAGCATATCGAGTACAGAAGAGTTTTCCTAATCATTAGTAGAGGCCGATATCGAGGCGGGCGGGATTAGGTGTTCGATTATAGAACTTTCTAATACGTACCCTCACCCCTTACTTAAGATCTCTGTCAGCATCCGTGTTCATTGGCATCCATGAGAGTCATTCTAGACATAGAATGCTAAGGGTAACGAGTTCTTAGTGTTCATGTCATTACTATGTGTCTTGACATAGCATAAAGTATTCGAACGGTTCCAATTTCCAATAAAAACTGGTAGCGACTCCATAAGTGCGTATTTCTACGTTTGCCCCTTTTCAAGCGCGCCCGACCGTGGTTCCTCACACCACAGTCTGGCACGTGGTCCTGAATCCGTGTATCACAGTGAGGTCATAAGGCAAGTGGATCAAGCAAAACAAACGATATTTTAATCGATTGTTAGAGGAGAAGGTTGGAAAGAGAAGGTGGATAGTATTTCTCATTAATTTTTGGTTATAACTATAATCGACATAGTCAATCCTTAAAAATACAACTAAGCCAATACTGTTGAAAATGTTAATATAGAATTATCACTTGCTAAAGTAAAGTTTACAAAGATTTGAGTTAAGGTAGGTCCTTAACTTAAAGGCGGCGTTTTAGAATATTCGAGGTAACGTAGACGGTTTACTCGATATTACTTTGTTTTCGTAGTTGCTTGCCTTAGTTTAGAGACTTCATATGAGAAAGATGATTTCTTTATATTGCTTTTGTCTTAATAGCATTGTTTATGTATGTTGAATGTTACATGAGACTCATATGATGTTGGTTGACATGTTGTTGTTAGAAATATGGTGAAAAATCCTTTAGTTTGCAACCGATGTTGATGTTGGTGAAATATGAGTAAATTTGAGTTTTTTGTATTGATTTCAATGATGATTTTTATTATCTTTAATCCTTGTGCATGTCTTATTTGTGGTATCATCTTGTTGACGAGTTTAAAGTTTGAAGTTTCATCTCCCAACCCAAGGAAAAGGATGATAACTCATGTTTATGTCTCGGGTGACGTCGGAGAGTGAAATTTCACCTGGCCGAGCGAAATTTTGCCCGGTACAAAAGTCGTCTTGAACTGCATAAAAATGGCCTGGGAACCAGAGGGTGAAATTTTCACCCGCCGGAAGAAGTTTTCTTACACCGGCCCCTTTTCATAAAATGGTCATTTCTCCTTCGTTTCTTGTATGTTTTGGCCGTGTCATCTACCGTTAGAACCGTAAGAGGATAAGCTATCACCTCCACTTATAATTTATTCATTATCATGTCTAGAACTCAAGTTATGGTTGTTTAAACTGGACACTTCTTTTAGACGGATTCCAAACTTGTAGTTTTGGGATAGGGTATATGTTTCTTGTTGATTATGCTTCTTAAACCTTGTCTAATGGTTATGTATTATGTATTGGACCTTTTTTATCGTTCAATTGTCTATATTATGTCTTATTCACATATTTAATGATGGATTTGGATGTTTCACTCATATGTGTCATGTATACCTTTACTTGACCGGTCGTTGTCTCGTGATTGTGTGATGGAGTTGAACTCTCAATTCCGTTTTTACCCTTATATTTTCCAGCCTTAAGGTCAATGTGATGAGGGTAAATTATAGTATGCTTGTTGTACATGGTAGTGTGAATATGACGACGTTGTTGGAAGGCGAACGAATCGTTGATCGACTGGGCCGTCAAATGTTGTATTTATGCGAGGTGGTGTCATTGTGCTTAGCGTACTTGCTTGTTTTTCTTGAAACCCTCTTCCGTGCCGATAAGCCAAATTTGGATGCTAGATCTCTGAAGAGTTAAGAACGATTAACACCTAAGAGGGGGAGGGGGTGAATTAAGTGTACTTTTAAATTTTTGTACTTAACTTGGTTATTTGATAACACAAGTAAGAACAATTAAGTACGAGACTTGAGAAGCTTAATTGAATTTAAGTTCACAAGAAGTAACCGTAGGTCTGAGTCACGGTATGAAGGACTGTGACACAGACAGAGCATCGAGATATGCAATACGTCACAGTATGGAAGACTGTGGCGCATGCAAAATAACGAGATGAGCAGTAAGTAAGTAATAAGCAACGGAATGTGAAAGTAAATGAACAAACAAGACGATATTTTTAAATTGGTTCAGCTTCTACTCCGAAGCCTACGTCCAATGTTATTTTATGGCTTGTTTAGAAATTTACTCAAACTTACTAAATGTAACAACCCGAAAAGTACCCTATTTTTCTAGTAAAAATATTTTACGGATACTTTTCAGCAAACTTAAGTTTTAATTTAGAATTAATTGTTTCCAGTCGAATTTTGAAATTCCGAGTTCGTATTTGGAATTTTTGAGAGATTCCATGAGAATCCCGTTTTTAAGTCAACTTTGACTTTCGTTGACTTTTTCCGACTCGCATTGTAATTTTGAAGACCGAAATTTTATTTAAAAAAATAATAGTTTTAATTTATTTTTATTAAGATTTATTTGGATTTTTGATAATTTAATATAATTATTTTGAATTTATTCGGAATTAAAGAGAAGGTTTTACGATTTAAACTTGAGCATCATTTAACTATTCCCGAGTCATCGGAAATCCCGAAACAAACCCGAAACTCGACTTTGGCATGAGTCACACGCCCATGTCACCTTTTTCCACTCACTTTAGATATTTTTGATTATTATGATTAAACTAATAATAATATCTTAGATATTTATAACTTTATCGATCCGTCAACGAAAATTATGCAAATCGTTTACAAAACAGACCCGACTATCACCATACCACACGACTCCTTTGCCCTCTAATAGGACTAGATATTTTCCTTTCTTTTCATTACAATAACATAATATCTAGATATTTGGTTTAATTAACTTAATATCTAATTATATCTAATTAATTACCTTAATTAATTATAAAACCCGAGTCAATTCCGTAACAACAATTTCAAAACCCGACTCCATATTTCCTCTATATTTACACGGTTCACTCTCCACTCCAACTCACTAACTACCTTTTCATTTTACAATAAATCAACTTAAGATCAAATTAATACTTTCTTTAATCGTTCTTCATCGTTCTTCGTCGTTCTTCATCGTTCTTCGTCGTTCTTGAGCAAAATCGTCATAAAACCTTCATTTCTTTATTAAATCCGTCCTAACTTATATTTCTAGGACCTCCTCTTCGCTCCCCATCTTCAAGTACGTTTTATTTCCAATTCCGACAAAATCGTTTTCAACACTTTAATTATGGACAATCAAGTTTTAATTCTAATAATATTATTCTTGTCATTTCTTATAGGGGAAGATTTTGAAGACGAGTTTGGTGACTCGTATATATTAGGAGAAGATTAGTAGACGGGTTTTTCTTTACTTCTTATTTTGGTGCTAATTGATTTTGCTAGCTAAGGTAACAATTCCGATTTACTCGACGAATTAATGTCACATACCTTATGTTTTTGTTCATGTTATGGTTATTTATGGTTTTTAGTTAGTAATATGATAAGTAGTTATTTTTATTAGGTTGTATGAATATTTAGCATGATTAGTGTTCTTGACATATTTGAATGATTTGTTCATAATCATGATTTTTGTATGGATGATTGTTAAAATGGTTGTTTGTTAATTAAAACATGTTAGAAATAATTTAGAATTGATGTTGGTGTTGGGCCGTGTAGGGTGGCTGTTTTGATGGCTGGAAACCGGTCCAAACCAGGCCGGTTCAGACCCGGTCCAGCCCGGTCTGGTTGGTCCATGTTTGGTCCTTGGGGGTTGTGTCGATACTTGATTGTTTTGTTGTTGTTTTGACGGGTTTTAAATATGTTAAGCATGCGGGAAATATTATGAAACGGTTTTTAGTAAAGACGATCAAAAAGCCAAAACAGCCCAAACAGCCCAAACCAGGCCCGTGGGCCCAGTCCAGGCCCGTGTTAGGTCCGGCCCAAATCAGCCCATGAGTCACCTTTTTGGTCTTGTGACGGTTTTTGAGTTATTGCCATTTTATCGTGTTTTGTAATATTTAGCAAGTGGGAAATGTTAATAAGTAAAATATTTAATTAAAAAGGTTTTTCATAAAATTATTATTTCTCTCATGTTAGAAATTATAATACGAGATTAT
>JAIUZE010066890.1:0-16960 GCA_022085475.1 Heliosperma pusillum
TCCCATTGTCAATGAACTTCTTCACGCGTTTTTCATTTATGTGTCCCATACGGCAATGCCATAGATAGGTTTGATCTTTGTCACCAACCTTTACCTTTTTATTACTCACATGCAATATATCTGTGGTTTGATCTAAAACATAAATCCCATTCATGGAAACTGCTTTACCATAAATCATTTCGTTAAAGGAGAAAATACAGCTATTATCTTTTATTACAAATGAAAAACCGTCCTTATCGAGTACGAAAACCGAAATAATGTTTTTAGATAAACAGGGTACATAGTAACAGTTATTTAAAAATAACTCAAATCCACTCGGGAGTTGGATTACATATATTCCCACTGAAATGGCAGCTACTCTTGCTCCATTCCTCACTCGCAGGTCTACATCACCCTTTTCGAGAGTTCTGATGTTTCTTAGCCCCTGCAAATGATTACACAGATGAGAACCACAACCAGTATCAAGTACACAAGTTCTGAAACTTGCATGGTTAATCTCAATCATATGAATAAACGAAGACATACCAACAGGAGTGACGTGGCCTACTTTTACGTCTTCTGCATACACGGGACAGTTCCGCCTCCAATGCCCACTCTTGTGGCAATGGTGGCACTCCATGTTTTCTTTGCTCTTTGTCTTGCCTTGTGAGCTACTGCTAGTCTCACCAGGCCCACTCTTGGCCTTTCCTGGCTTCTTGAACTTCGGCTTCCCTACAGCTAGGTCGGCCTGAGCCTTGCCCTTACCCTTACCCTTGTTTGCAAACGTGAGAACGTCCTGCTTAAGGCTCCCACTCAATTTCAGATCCTTCTTAGTCTTTATGAGAAGTGAGTGTTGTTGATGAGGATTTCTCTTCAAATCATTCATATAGTAATTTGCCCTGAATTGGGCAAAACCATCATGAAGTGAATGAAGCATGCGGTCAATGACCACGTTCTCTTTGATTTTGCAATCAAGTGCCTCCAGTTTTTCGAGATTCACGATCATATCAAGAATGTGTGGGCTAACCGGTTGGCCCTTCTGGAGTTTCACTTCAAAGAAGCGAGTGGTAAGCTCATACATAACGATCTGCGGTGCTTTTGAGAACTCGTTTGTGAGCGTGGTGAAAATCTTGTTTGCACCTTGGGCAATGAATCGTCTTTGCAAATTGGATTCCATTGAAAAGATGAGTACGTTCTTTATCGCACCCGCCTCCATCATGAAATCACTATAAGCAAGTGATTCATTAGCTCCTGCATTGGGGCCTGGGTTGGGCGGTAGTGGCTCAGTCAAGTACTTGAGCTTACCGTCAGCTATGGCAGCATTCCGTACTGAAGCCTCCCAGTCGGCAAAGTTGGACCCATTATTCTTCAGTCGCGTGTACTGATTCATATTGTCCATGAACATCTTAAGCCAGGATACGTGTGCGAGCGTGACACTTGGCATAGGGGCATCAACATGTCCAGCCATTTGTTATAACAGTTTTATCGATATAAATGAATGCTACACTGCGAGAAAGGAGATAAAACATAATAAGCATTTTCATCGTTTTAATTAAGTCGAATGCAAAACCGATTAATGCGAATACTCTGGCATTTATACAATTTACCTCCCTCAAGTATTATATAAATGATCCCAAGACTCAATTTCTGTAAATTGATAAGCCAACCTTTGGCTAATTCTACTTTTAGAATTCCTGGTCGATAAATTTCTGTAAATTCTATCTTTAGTCCATCATAATCACGAGATATTACTCGGACTATAATGTTGAGGTAAAATAGGTCAACACATACTACTTACCCAACGTAGAAGGGGTCATATGGAGAGTAAAGTCCTATATGCCTACCGACGAAGAAGGGAGTCATAGCAGTTTTCCCTATAAAGACTAATCTCAATTTTGGGTTTTAGAGGAAGGTCCATCAGCTTTAATTGTATTCATTTAAGTGAACGAAAGATCTAGCATTTTGAGAATGAATAATTTAAGATGATAGCTTTTAGAAATTGGAGTGACATTTGGATGTCCATGATAATTAACATACAATCTATATGAGTCAATTTTCATGCAATTAAGTTGTAGGTGGTTTAGTTAAGGCGGAATATGATGCAATAAATATTATGCAAAAGAAAAGCAATAAGAACGGAAAAATGAAAAACAAAGTAAAAAGTCCTAGTGTGGCATATCCTATCAAAATAGAACAAAAATACACTTTGGAATCCATCCTTATGGACCCTAGAAGCTCGACTTCATGTTCCATCTTGGTCCATGTAGCGGGAGTGAGCTATCCGATCTCCATCTTTGGTCTTCTCAAAAATACAATTTTAAAATTACAAAATATAAACCTATATACATTCTAATTTAAAAATTATAATTAAAGATTATAAAGGGGAGATTCGAGATCTCAAAATACATCAAAGACCATGTTACCATCATTACGATAACACAATCTACTAATGTCACACTAAGCAATACAAATTACAACCTCTTGTAAAAATACCAAAATAATCCATTCATCCATTCATTCATTCATTCAACAAATAAAATGCATCAACAAAATAAATTAAACATTCAAAACATAATTCAATAATTATGATGATTAATTTATCCAAACCACCTTTAAAATGATCAAAATTATGTGACAATTCCTTAATTGTACACAACAATTTTAATCAACCATAATCCAATTTAATTCATATTATCGGGTATAACATAAATTAAATTCAACATTATTTTAAATCTTTTTAAAATAATAGGGTATCTATCATTGTGAACGTTTTCACAACAATAATCAACATACATTATCTTTATACTGCAATAAACAAAACAAAATAAATTTAAAATTTTTTTTTTCACTATTCACGGATGAACAGTACCCGTGAACAGTAGCAGGTACAAAAAATTTTTATTTTTATTTTCTCGGTTTTAAAAAAAAAACAGACACAAATTAATCCTTTTAATTTGATCATGCTAATAAAACTAGATCGGTACAAACATACAACATCTAATCATTATTAAACATTGATACAAACTAGATGATTCAAATTAACCTTTTAAAATGAATATCTAAATCATAATTAATCGATTATCAAAATACTCAACTAATCATAATTGTTTTGTATATTCATATCAAAAAATTTAGCACAGTGAATGTTCTTTAACATCCAAAACAAATTCCTTTTACATTTCAATTTAATCCTCATTAAATCAAAATATCAACGAATTCATTATATTATTATCTTAACATATTAAAACAACAACATATATGTATCAAAAAGGCAAAAAAAAAAAAATTTCCTCACGGCTTAACAGTGCCGTGAACAGTACCAAAATTTTTTTTCCCCTGGCCGTGAACAGTACCAAAAATAACAAACCCTAATTTTTTTTCCTTCTTTCAGCCGAAAAAAAAAACAAAACAAAAACTTCTAATCTTATATTTCATCAAATATGAAAACATATAAAATAATTTCATAGCCAAATGCTCTGATACCACTTGTGGGAAATAACGGTTTACATCCCTTTAGAAATTTCGGATTATAATGAAATTATAAGTATATGAATTTCTAGTCATAAATTAAATTGCATAATATAAACAAAAGATTAAGAAATAACCTTTGGTCCTAGATAAAGGCCTAAGAACAAATACCAAAGTAGGTATTCTCCTAATCGTAACACCCAAGATTGTTCAAGAAATGCCTTCGTCGTGCTAGAACGAATACCCAAAATTACTACTGATTTTGTGTGTATATAGGTGATGAATATGAAGATGAATTAAAGAATTAAAAATCTGAATATTTTCTTCTCTTTTTCTCCTTGTGTGCCGTGAGATTGAGTGTAGTAGACTAGGGTTTATATTTTTCTTTTTCTTTCCTTTTGTACCGTCAAACCACAAGAGGAAAAGAATAATACCAAAAACCCTAGTTTCCTAAATAAACTCCACCTCTATTAGGTAGTTAGCATCCCATTTATTATGTACATAATATAATATGTATTAATTATTACTAGCAATGGACCGTTACATGAACCGAGTAATGCCGGACCAATACACTATAATAATATCGTGTAATACATATCCGCCAACTTAAATATAACAGTTTATATTTAGTTTAGACCAACATTATATACATTAATTAAATATAACATTTTATATTCAATTACCAGCTTACATTATTTAATTGTTATTAAATAATCGTATCATCATCACATTGACTAACCTTTTAGTCAAATACATCGACTAACATTTTAGTCATTTAATAAGGCATCAATATGATTATTTTCTCAAATAATCACATCTCTCAAACACATCCTTTAGGTGTGACTTTTAGGGATCAGTTGATCACCGCCATCTGTATGACAATAACGTCAAACTTATCTAGCAAGCCAACCGTTATCGATAAACGTTAATCAACTGATTATAATACAAAGTATACCCTGTGAACCTTAACTGTTATCACACTAACTGTGGAGGACACTAGCTCCAACAAATCCTAAGCAAAGCTCACTTACAAAGACAAGCACAAGTGAATGATTCAAGCTTAGGCCAACAAACTAAGACTAGCACAAGTTTGTTGAAGGTTTTGAGCTAACCAAGACTAGCACAGGTTAATAGGATGTAGAGTAGAAACTTTGGTTTTCATTCATTCAATTATGAGTTTCTTACATAGCAAAAGGCTCTTTATATAAAGCATTACAAAAGATCTTCACCATACAACATAAAGCTACATCTAAGGCTTAAATTGAACCTTGAAATGACAACAAAACAGATACAAAATTCTACTAATAAGACGAGCTAAACAGACCGCAAACTACTTCAGAAAAGCAACTGAAAAAGCATCCTTGTCCCTTTCTTGAAATGGCAATGCAGTGCAGATTTAATGAGGGGCTTGTCTTGGCTGTTTGTTGCTTCAATTTGAACCTTGAGATGGACTACTATGACCTTCCCAACGTCTCTTATTAATGCTACTGAGGTCACACAAAAGTAAGATGCCTTTTGTTCAATTGTTGGTCTTGAGACCTGCCTGGCTCTTCAGAATGACTGACTAACTTGTGGGCTATTTTTCTTGAACTTCCAAGGAAAATTGGAAAAACTTATCCTGGACTTTTTTGTAGCTAAGGGTCTCAACTAGATGGGAAAAGAAGTTGGAGCCCTTTCTTGGACAATTGATGTAGGATATCTGGTCTAGAACTGATGCTGGTCTCTGTGGGTTTTTTCTGGTTTTGGCTGGCTTTGGACCTAGTTGTTCTGGCTGTTGATGCTTGAGTGGTTGTTGTTGCTGCTTGGAAATGGTCTGCCTGGGTCTGGACATGGTCTTTCTTGGCCTGGGCATGAGTGTTTTGAATTATTGCTGGCTGAACTTGACTCCCAAACCCTGTTGATCCCTAAGCTCCTGCTTCATCCTCCCCTGGTTGAAAAGATTTGATCATCAAATCCTCAGGACTCTCCTCTTAACTGTCATAGTAAGGGCTAAGGTCTCCTATGTTAAATGTGCCATGGACTCCATATTCCCTTGGCAAGTCCACCTTGTAAGCATTGGCTCCCACCTTCTCTATGATTTCATTTGGCCCTTCTGCCCTGGGCATAAGTTTGTTCTTTCTTTTGCTTGGAAACCGTTCCTTCCTGAGGTGTAGCCATACCAGATCACCTGCCTAAAACTCCTTTTTTCCCCTTGGCACCTTGGCTTTGATTTTGTATTGCTCATTGGCCTTCTCTATGTTCTTCCTAACCTGTTCATGTAGTTTGAGCATTTGTTCCACCCTTTTCTTGGCATCATAGTTCAGCAACTCCTTGGGCACATTGGACAATTCTATGGGCATGAGTGGATTACTGCCATAGACCACTTCAAAAGGACTGTGGCCTGTGCTTTATGAAGGGGCTCTGTTGAAGGCAAATTCTGCCTGACCCAGCTTGAGATCCCAATCCCCTAATGACATCTTCACAATGTACCTGAGTATTCTTCCCAAGGTTTTGTTGGTGACTTCTGTTTGTCCATCTGTTTGGGGGTGGTGAGATGTGCTAAAGAGCAGTCTAGTGTTTAGGAGCTTCCATAAGGCCTTCCAAAAGTAACTCATAAACTTTGTGTCCGTGTCTGAAACAATTGATCTGGGTACTCCATGCAGCCTGACTATCTCTTTGAAGTAAAGTTCAGCAACCCCAAGGCTTATCAGGTACAGGTAGTGGAGTGTATGGTCCTGCTTGGAAGGAACTCTTTGCCTTTTGGCAGGTGGAACATCTCCTAAGCACAGCTTGAACATCCCCTTCCATTCTAGGCCATTAGAATTGATCTTGCAGGATGTCCAAAGTCTTCTGCACTCCAAAATGTCCCGCTAACCCATTAGAGTGGACCTCCTTCACCAATAGGAACATATATGAGCCTCTAGGGACACACAGTTTGTTCCCTTTAAACATATAACCCTCCTGCGGCAGATACTTGGCCTCTTTTGTGCTGGGGTTGCTCTGCAAGGACAACCAATCCTCCATGAAATCAGGATCATCCTGGTAAAGCTCTTTCATAAACTCAAAGCCTAGCACTCTCTGTTGAATTGTCACCAGCATAGAATGCCTCCTAGACAGGGCATCTGCCACCACATTTGACTTCCCTTCCTTGTATTTTCTTGAGAAGTTGAAGGATTGGAGGTACTCAACCCATTTGGGATGCTTAGCACTGAGCATGTGTTGGCCATTTATGTATTTCAGGGCCTCATGGTCAGAGTGAAGTACAAAAGGCTTGGGTTTGAGGTAGTGGCTCCAGTACATGAGGGCTCTTACCAAGGCATAAAATTCCTTGTCATATGTGGAGTAATTGAGTTTAGCCCCATTGAGTTTCTCACTGAAAAAGGCCACAAGATTCCTGCCTTGAATGAGCACTGCTCCAATTCCTACCCCACTTGCATCACACTCCACCTCAAACAACTGATCAAAGTCGGGCAAAGCTAGTATGGGTGCCTCATAGAGCTTCTTCTTGATGAGCTCAAAGGCTGCTTGTGCCTGCTCAGTCCACCTGAACTCACCCTTCTTCATTCCTTCTGTTACAGGCACCATGATAGTGCTGAACCCTTGTATAAACCTTCTATAGAAGGAGGCTAGGCCATGGAAGCCCCTGACCTCAGTGATGTTCTTGGGGGTGGGCCAAGACTTGATGGCTTCAATCTTTTCCTGGTCTCCAGATATGCCCCTGGCAGAGATGACATACCCTAAGAACTTGACCTCCTCAGTCATGAATGTACACTTCTCCATCTTCCCAAAGAGCTTCAGTCATGAATGTACACCTCCTTAGTTTCAGAAACAACATCTTCAAATGGTTCAGATGCTCAGATTTACCCTTGCTGTAGACCAGAATATCATCAAAGTATACCACAATGAAATGGCCTATGTAACGCCTCAGAACTAAAGTCATGAGTCTCATGAATGTGCTAAGAGCATTAAAGAGACCAAATAGCATAACCAGCCATTCATACAGCCCATGCTTTGTTTTAAATGTTGTTTTCCACTCATCCCCCTCCCTGATTCTCACCTGTTAGTAGCCTTGCCTGAGATCTATCTTGGAAAATAGCCTGGCTCCACTTAACTCATCCAGCATGTCATCCAGTCTTGGAATGGGGAATCTGTAATTGACAATGATATTGTTGATGGCCCTGCTGTCAATACATATTCTCCATGAACCATCTTTCTTAGGGACAAGGAGGGCAGGCACTGCACAAGGACTCAAGGATTCCCTGACAAAGCCTTTGGACATTAGCTCTTCTACCTGCCTCTGCAACTCTTGAGTGGACTTGGGATAACTCCTGTATGCTGGCCTGTTTGGTAGCATGGCACCTGGAATGACGTCTATCTGGTGCTCTATGCCCCTTAGAGGAGGGAGTCCTGATGGTAGTTCTTATGGAAATACATCCTCATGCTCATTGATCAGCTCCTTTACTTCTGGGGGAATCTCATCACTAAGTTCTTATTGGAGATCTTCAAGAATAAGCCTTGTTCAGCTCCTCACCTACATGAAGTTGGATTTCTTGTGTGGCCTTAGGATCACTCCTGTAAGCAGGTTTGTCGGGTAGGACAGCTCCAGGTACCAGGTCAATGTGGTGTTCTATTCCCCTAAGTGGTGGCAGTCCACTAGGGAGCTGAGAAGGGAAGATATCACCATAGGCTTCCAGAATAGCCTTGACCTCCTCAGGGACATCAACAATGTTTAACCCAGTCTCCTTGGTAAGCAGTACATACAAAGGTTGTATTTCACTCAGTTCTTGTACCATCTCTGACTCACTTATCAACATGACTTCCTTAGAGGCCTCACTCATAGGGGGTGGGTTAACCTTTAGAGCATGGGGGTAAAGGTGCTAGAATAATTTTCTTCTTTCCAAACTTAAAGGTGTAAGTGTTTTCTCTACCCTGGTGGACAGCATCCCTATCAAACTCCCAAGGTCTACCCAGCAGAAGGTGACATGCATCCATTGCAAGAACATCACACAGAGCTTCATTCAGATATCCCTTTCCAATGGAGAAGGGCACAACACACTGCTGGTCAACCCTTACTTCAGCCCCTTTATTTGACCATCTAAGTTTGTAAGGGTGAGGGTGGTCTTTTGTGGGCAGGGTCATTTTGTCTATCAGGGTCTTTGAAGCAACATTGGTACAACTACCCCCATCTATGATTAGATTACAAACTCTCCCTTTAATGATGCACCTAGTCCTAAAGATTTGGTGCCTCTGGTCTTCCTCTAAGGGCTGAGCCTGTGCATGCATTACTCTCCATGTTACAAAGCTTAAACCAGCATCAGGTTCAATCAACTCCTCACTAGCCTCTACCTCAGGCTCCTCCATCTCATCATCACAGACTAACACCTCGTCCTCTCCCCAATGCACAACTTCCAGAGTGCTAAGAGCCCTTTTAGATGGACATTCTCTAGAAAAATGTCCATAACCTTGGCACTGAAAACATTTCTTGAGGGGGATAGTTTTCTTTTTGGCTGATTCAACAGCCTTGCCTTTATCAGTGTTGACAGGAGTCCTGGCAGGGACTACAGGGTCTCCTATCCTTACTCCCACATAAGGTTTAAAGGTAGGTTCTCTAGATGGTGTCTTAGAGGCACTGGACTTCCCTTTGCCCAACTTTTCTACTCTCAGGGACAAGTTAACAGCCTCCTCAAAGGAGTATATGTTCTGCAGTCCGACCTTGCTAGAATTCCTCTCATCCAACCCTTCTAAGAACCTTGTTATCCTTTGCTCTGGTTTCTCAACAACCTCACATTGCAGAGTGAGTTGCTCAAAGTCCCTTAAATAAGATTCTATAGGTCTCTGGTCTTGTTTCAGGTGGGTGAGCTTAATGAACATGTCCTGAGTGTAGTCCCTAGATACAAACTTAGCTCTCATTTTCTTTTTCAGCTTGAGCCATGACTTAACATGTTCCTTTCCCTCCCTTACCCTCAAGGTTTTCATGTTCTCATACCAGAGTGATGCATACCCCTTTAATTTCATAATGGCAACCTTAAAAGCTTTTCAATCAGTGTAGCCTTTAAACTCAAAGACTCTTTTTACATATCTTAACCAATCTAAGAAATCATCAGGGTTCATGCTACCTAGGAAGTCAGGTATCTCTACCTTTATATCCTTGCCATGATGTCTGGGAAGGCTTTGTTCTGAGCCATCTGAGTCTGAGGCTTCCTCTTGCTCCACAGGTTGCCTCCTTCTTCCCCCAACATGTGGAAATGGTTCTCCTATTCCTCGACCTCTGCCTCCCCTTATGTCATTGTTAAGATGACCATCAAGGAGTTAATTAACACATCTTGTGACTTCCATCACAGTTTTGGCAAGGCCTTGAACTGTGGCTTCAAGTCCTGCAATTCTCTCTTCACTCATGGTTGGTTTTTGTGTTTTTGAATGTAGTTAGGTAAATGAACTCACAAACCAAAGCTCTGATAACCAATTTGCCTGAAACTATTAAGAAAACAAGCAAATTAAGACAAGATAAGCTAAGGCTAAGACACACACACAATTGATTCTGTTTGCATGACTGAATGCTAAATGAAAACTGATAAAACCTTAACCAAAGCACAAAGCCAATGGTTGAGGATTGAGACTTGATCCCAGCACACAGCAAAGGACCCAGACTCACTTCCAAGCACATAGCAAAGGAAGCTTTCTCTAGCACACAACCAAGAGATGTTAAACAGAAACAAGGTTTCAGTTTTGTGTTTACTTCAAATCTGATTTGCATTCATTAGAATCAGGCCTTATATAGGCAAAATGTTACATCTCAGACGTCCAATACATCTAGGGCCACAATTACCTTACAAAAGAAAATAGAATCAATAGCTACAAAACTTTACAGAACTCTGAACATAAAGTAAATAAAGTAGAAAACAGAAAACAAAAGACAATCTTCCTTAATTGCTGGCTCAGGGTTGTTTAGGTGAAGGGTTGGACTTTCTGGCTTGGTTTTGTGAGCCAAACTGAAGTAGGATAGATCCCAAAAGTCTGCTGAAAGTTTCCTTTTGCTGGTTTGTTCAAAAAGGGGAAGAATGACAGTGACATTTGAACCACTGCACAAAAGGGTGAATTTCTGACTGTTGAACTTGACTCCTAAGCTATCTTTTGGTGTAGGCATTATCTAAATGATAAGTCCTGGACAAAAATGTAGAGGACCCTCCTTAGGTTCAAGCTCGACCACTTGCTGGGTTTGGTTAGGTGTTGAAGGTCCCCATGGACCGTCTCCAAGGTGACTGTGTTTTGTTTGATTGCAGGTTGTTTGATTTTTGGCTGGTTGTGTTGGGGCTGTATTTGTGGGTTGTGTCTGAGCTGTGGGAAGGCTTGTTTTTGCTGGGATTGACATGAGGCATGTTGGGACTGTAGAGTAGGTTGTCATAACTTGTTGTGTAGGTTCCTGGGCTGCCCTGAACTTGCTCTGTTGGACTGTTTTGCTCATGGTCTTATCATCCTTTGCTGCCTTGTCCTTGGCCTTGTTCTGTGCTGCCTTGTCCTTGATTCCCTTGGCTTTGAACTCTTGTTGCACCGGCGACAATGATTAGCCGTCTTTGTTTTGTTTGTAGACATTGGATATTTGAATTTTGTCTTTGGATTTGGATTTGTTGTACATCTGGATCTTAATTAGAGCGCGAGCCCCCAGTTTCGGATTTGGCTTTAGGGCGTGAGCCCCCAGTCTTGCGTATATTCTCCTTTTTTTTACTGTGTTACGACTGCCTGAGTGCCTTTGTTGTTGGATTTCTTTTGTTCCTGTAGGTTATTTTAAAGACATGTTTGGTAGAAGACGGTTTCTGCCGTCATGCCGCCGGAATAGGACTCACATAAATTAAATGTAGCAAGTAATCTACTCAAATATTTTACATGTGGCATATCGGTAGCTTAAACTAGCGCGAAATGAATGCGTGTATATAACGCGAAAAAATGTACGGATATGTAAAAATATGACCGACAATGGGGAGGCTTACCCCCTAAAAAAAGAAAAGAAATATATAAGTTTAGAAAAAATGGAAATGAGATGATTTCCGTATAAAAGAAAATGAAAAAAATACATAAGTGTGCGTGACTTGCGAAAATGTCGATTATCGTCTAGAAATCCGAACCCGACTAGGATTAGGAAGTCCAAAACCTTGGTAATTCGGCATATTTTCCAAACCCACATCCTATAGGAATAGGAAATCATAGACGAACACGAATTAGGAAGGCGCAAAAGCTGGAAATTCAGAGAAACGGACTGAGGAAGAGGCGCATCAAGAGCTGCGACTCTTCGAAAGGGTGCAGTTGTTGCTGCGTCATCTCTTTGGCTGATCAGACCTTGGTTAAAATTAGGAAAAGACGAATAGTATATATAGCGAGCTCGGTTGAAAATTTTATTTATACAATTCTTCCAAAAATCCGTCTCTCATATAGAAATCCTCAAATCCCAAAAAAAACTTGCAACATAATAGATGTCTTTGAAAACCGTCTCAAAGAATGGGCGAACGAGTTCACCCATGTTGAGAAACATGGTGTGGGTGCCTACAACCTAGGGACGATCTTGAGCTTGAAATTAGTGAAAGTAGTAAGGCCCTTCCTAGATGCTTGTCTTGAGTACTGGGACCCTAATTTGCATGTATTTGCCTTTTCTGGAGGCGATATTTGTCCTTTCCCGGAAAAAATAGCTTCCATTGGGTGGTGGGACCCAGAAGATGCTCCAGTAATACCCCTTAACTCCAAAGGGTATAAGAACAAATTTAGGGACTTCCTTGGGTTGACCAAACCTGAGGTAGACCGTCTTGTGACCTCAAAGGGTGTCTGCATGCATGATTTTATGAATCGATTCATAAATAGGGAGGACTCTTCTCCATCCTATGTTGCGAGGCACATGGCCTTTGGGTTTTGCCTTTTGCATAGTTACATCTTCCAAGGACACATTGACAAGGAGATGAGGGGAGACCCTCTTTTCACGAGCTTGGTGGAGCAAATGGAGCTGCGCAAGAGCGAAGCTTGTCTTTGCCTAGGAGAGATCATTCTTGGCCTAGATAATAGAAAAACTAACCGCGAGCTTCCATATCTAGGGTGTCTCGTCATGTTGCAAATAAGAATACGTGCTTTCTTCTTATGTCGTCTTTTTTTTGTCTCTTTATTTTGTTCTTCTTTTTTTTATTGACATTCTTCCTTGCGTGCGCCAGATATGGTTAATGGAGCGATTTGGATTGATTCATCCCCCAGTTGATGTGCGTGGGTACCGTGCTCGATCCATTACCATGAGGACTAGGCTCTATATGGTAGACTTCACCAGAATTCCCAACTATTGGGAAAATAAGCTGAAAGGTGAAGGTGGCCCTTTGATCCGATGGACTGTGCCATGGTGGCACCTTAGGTCGATGACTGGGGTGTCGTCGTTGGATCGGACTCGGTCACTTTGCGTTCGTGGCTTGGAATTTATGGCATGTATCTATCTAGAAAGACTGGTGAGGCAAGTCGGCCTTAGACAGAGGATCACGAAACTTGATACTGTTTCCCAGACTGCCCCGTGTAGTGAAAAGGGGGGGGTAGTATCCTTTTGGAAGAGGCTCTTATTTTTGGAGAAACAGGTAGCATGGCTGAAAATGGGAGGCTAATTAATTAGTGCGAAAGGGTCTGGATCCTGGAGGAACAACCTCTCCTAAAGTCTTCTAGAGGGCCTGAGTTCAAGGAACCCTACGGGAGGCCAACATGAACGTATGCCTGCAGGTGGTCTACTGGAATCCTGCTGGAACTTTATCCTGCAAGAACTCTATAAGAATTCTGCTGGAACAAAAGTCTGCTCCAGAAACCTGCAAGAACTCCTGGAGGAACGTTGCTGGAACATGTTGATTTGCTATGAGGGGCTGGCATATTATTACCCTTGTGAGATTTCAGCACATGGGAGGTGTTCAAGGACAAATGACATCTTGTGGTCCTTTCTTTTGTCCCTCCCAACAACTACAAAGCTGCTGCCACTTTAAGGAAGCAATGGACCAGCTATACAAGCTGCCAAAGACGTCCCTTTCATGTCACATGACTTGTTTTAAGATGTTATTTTCCAGCTTGTTATTTTGTCCTCTTGCTCCTTTTAATTGTAGCCATTAGATGTAGCTTTTAGATGAATGGATAGGATGTAAAGTGAGGCTCTATATAAGGAACTCACCACCCCTTGTAATATTCAGTTTTTGATAATGAATTAAAAAGAGTTGTGTCAAACACAAACTTGAGGGTTAGCTCAAGGAGCACCTCGTCACAACCAATAGTGGCCATGCCTTTCTTGGTTGTTCGATTAAGGGAGGTTAACCTGTGCTAGGCTGTGGTTAAGCTCTCCTAATCGGCCAGGCCTGGTGGTCGCCCTGTGCTAGGCTGTGGGTGATCGACCTACGTCTGTTAGTGAGGTTAGTTTGGTTCTGTGCTAGGCTGTGAGCTAAGCTAAACTTGCTGTCCAGGTTGAGGTCCAAACTTGTGCTTGTCTGTAGTTTGGGTCTTGATCATATCGAGCTTGTGTTAGGGAGGTGGACTTGTGTGGTTCAACTCCTTGGCTCGAGTAGGTTGTGGGTCGAGCCATGAGCCGGTCTTGTGGCCCTTGGTTCACAACCATATCTTTCATGTTTTTCATAGGCTTAGGACACAAATAAACCCCCATAAGTCCCCCTTTTGTTGCTGCCACTTTGGGGCAGCCCCTTGGTCGTCATTCGGACTTTGGGCCGTTCATAGGGTCCTCCACAAAAACGCATAGACCCCCCTAATTACGCTGCAAAGTGGTATCAGAGCTTAGGCTCTTGTGTTTTCTCAAACCAAGACGATCTTGGAAGATTTGGGGTCATGGATGTGCAAGGGAGTCGTCCTTCAAACCTGTGCAAGGCTGTGGTTTGTAGGTTCTAGTTTGATAACCTGTTAAGGACACTTGTGCTAGGCTGTAGTGTCTTGGGTCAAGCTAGGCAACGAAAGGATCCTAAACCTGTGCTAGGCTGTGGTTAGGAGTCCTCTTGTTGTGCCTTCTTCATCATACATGTTTCTAGTTTTCTGAAATTGTGTTGTTGTGAAGTCACGGTCTAAGTTACTGTTGCGTTGTTGTTTACTACCTTATTTTCTTTTCACACAAAATTTGAGGACAAATTTTCTTTAACAAAGGGAGTTTGTAGTGAAAAGGGGGGGGTAGTATCCTTTTGGAAGAGGCTCTTATTTTTGGAGAAACAGGTAGCATGGCTGAAAATGGGAGGCTAATTAATTAGTGCGAAAGGGTCTGGATCCTGGAGGAACAACCTCTCCTAAAGTCTTCTAGAGGGCCTGAGTTCAAGGAACCCTACGGGAGGCCAACATGAACGTATGCCTGCAGGTGGTCTACTGGAATCCTGCTGGAACTTTATCCTGCAAGAACTCTATAAGAATTCTGCTGGAACAAAAGTCTGCTCCAGAAACCTGCAAGAACTCCTGGAGGAACGTTGCTGGAACATGTTGATTTGCTATGAGGGGCTGGCATATTATTACCCTTGTGAGATTTCAGCACATGGGAGGTGTTCAAGGACAAATGACATCTTGTGGTCCTTTCTTTTGTCCCTCCCAACAACTACAAAGCTGCTGCCACTTTAAGGAAGCAATGGACCAGCTATACAAGCTGCCAAAGACGTCCCTTTCATGTCACATGACTTGTTTTAAGATGTTATTTTCCAGCTTGTTATTTTGTCCTCTTGCTCCTTTTAATTGTAGCCATTAGATGTAGCTTTTAGATGAATGGATAGGATGTAAAGTGAGGCTCTATATAAGGAACTCACCACCCCTTGTAATATTCAGTTTTTGATAATGAATTAAAAAGAGTTGTGTCAAACACAAACTTGAGGGTTAGCTCAAGGAGCACCTCGTCACAACCAATAGTGGCCATGCCTTTCTTGGTTGTTCGATTAAGGGAGGTTAACCTGTGCTAGGCTGTGGTTAAGCTCTCCTAATCGGCCAGGCCTGGTGGTCGCCCTGTGCTAGGCTGTGGGTGATCGACCTACGTCTGTTAGTGAGGTTAGTTTGGTTCTGTGCTAGGCTGTGAGCTAAGCTAAACTTGCTGTCCAGGTTGAGGTCCAAACTTGTGCTTGTCTGTAGTTTGGGTCTTGATCATATCGAGCTTGTGTTAGGGAGGTGGACTTGTGTGGTTCAACTCCTTGGCTCGAGTAGGTTGTGGGTCGAGCCATGAGCCGGTCTTGTGGCCCTTGGTTCACAACCATATCTTTCATGTTTTTCATAGGCTTAGGACACAAATAAACCCCCATAAGTCCCCCTTTTGTTGCTGCCACTTTGGGGCAGCCCCTTGGTCGTCATTCGGACTTTGGGCCGTTCATAGGGTCCTCCACAAAAACGCATAGACCCCCCTAATTACGCTGCACCCCGACTCATACTTCGGAGTCTTGTAGGGAGTGGGCCGCAAGATGGGTACAAAGGAATATGTGCTTCATACCCGTTCCTGTTGGCTTCATATGGGTATCTGACTCATATCTACGATAGAGGAAAGCTAGTACTCCTGAAGAGCGCGAGAAGCTGAGAAAGCGCGAGCTTGTGGATTGCAATATTTATGAATCTGGTAAGGAGAAGTCGAAATACTTGACTGAAGGGAAAGACGAAGGCGGATTCCTAGTCATGCATCCAGTGAAGATGTCGAGAACATATCCTGCTGCGAGGGTTGTGATTGATAAACATGGGAGAGCAAGACCTCGAGAAAGACCATTGATAATTAGGTCTGAGGTAACGCAGAAGCGTCCCCCTCGTGGTCAGGACAAGACGGATGAGAAAGATGACAAAGGCAAAGGCAAGATGGAAGAGTAGCCTTAGTCAGTTTATATTATGTAGTATTAGTATTATGTTTGAGTTGTAATAAAAGATGGTATTTTTAGAATGCTAGTCTTAGCTATACTATTTTTATTTTTGGACAACGAATAAAGATTTGAGTTAGTTAAGAAACAAATGAATATTTTTTTTTTATTCCTGTCGAATTTCAAGTGCAAACGCAAATTTCCTTCTATTCACATTTCAAAAATAATAGCTGGGTTGAATCCTGCGAAGGATTTTGTAACAACCCGAAAAGTACCCAATTTTTCTAGTAAAAATATTTACTAACACTTTTCAGTAGAACTTAAGTTTTTAAAATAGAATTTATTGTTTCGAGTCGTATTTTGAAATTCCGCGTTCGTATTTGGAATTTCTGAGAGATTTCATGAAAAGACCGTTTTTAGTCATCTTTGACTTTTCTTGACTTTTAAGTCGTCTTTGACTTTTTCTTGACTTTTTAAAAGTCGTCATTGACTTTTCTTGACTTTTAAGTCGTCATAAACTTTTCTTGACTTTTAAGTCATCTTTGACTTTTCTCGACTTTTCAGTCAACTTTGACTTCCGTTGACTTTTTCCCGACTCGTCTCATAAGTTGGAAGACCGAAATTTTATTTGAAAAAATAATATTTTTGATTTATTTTTATTTAGATTTATTAAGATTTATCATAATTTAATATAATTATTTTGAATTTATTCGGAATTTAAAGAATAACTTTTA
>JAIUZE010066891.1:0-18552 GCA_022085475.1 Heliosperma pusillum
AGATCTACGCAGCTGCAGGTTTGGTTATTTAAAAAATAAAACAAAAGCGGAACGAATATCACGGAATCAACAAAAACTTTTAAAAAAAGGAGGTGCAACACGAGGCCTTCCCAGGAGGTCACCCATCCTAGTACTACTCTCGCCCAAGCACGCTTAACTGCGGCGTTCTGATGGGATTCGGTGCATTAGTGCTGGTATGATCGCACCCATACATTTCCATCACAAGTTTATGTTTATTTCCTAATACCAAGCTTTCGTGCAGCATAAGTCGCTTCCATCATGCTCTCAACATCCCGTTACGTCCCTGTATCTTCGAGAGCACGTAAACTGCCCCTGGAGCGTCCGGTTGGGGCGCTTTTTTTTTTCAAGTTTATTAACTCAGCGAGGTCTACGCAGCTGTAGGTTTGGTTATTTGAAAAATAAAACAAAAGAGGAACGGATATCACGGAATTAACAAAAACTTTTAAAAAAAGGGGGTGCAACACGAGGCCTTCCAAGGAGGTCACCGATCCTAGTACTACTCTCGCTCAAACACGCTTAACTGCGGAGTTCTGATGGGATCCGATGCATTAGTGTTGGTATAATCGCACCCATACATTTCTATCACAAGTTTACTTTTATTTCCTAATACCAAGCCTTCGTGCAGCATAAGCCGCTTCCATCATGTTCTCAACATCATGTTACGTCCCTGTATCTTCGAGAGCACGTAAACTGCCCCTGGAGCGTCCGGTTGGGGCGCTTTTTTTTTTTCAAGTTTATTAACTCGGCGAGATCTACGCAGCTGCAGGTTTGGTTATTTGAAAAATAAAACAAAAGAGGAACGGATATCACGGAATTAACAAAATTTTTTAAAAAAAGGAGGTGAAACACGAGGCCTTCGAAGGAGGTCACCGATCCTAGTACTACTCTCGCCCAAACACGCTTAACTGCGGCGTTCTGATGGGATCCGGTGCATTAGTGCTGGTATGATCGCACCCATACATTTCCATCACAAGTTTACTTTTATTTCCTAATACCAAGCCTTCGTGCAGCCTAAGTCGCTTCCATCATGCTCTCAACATCATGTTACGTCCCTGTATCTTCGAGAGCACGTAAACTGCCCCTGGAGCGTCCGGTTGGGGAGCTTTTTTTTTTTCAAGTTTATTAACTCAGCGAGATCTACGCAGCTGCAGGTTTGGTTATTTGAAAAATAAAACAAAAGAGGAACGGATATCACGGAATTAACAAAAACTTTTAAAAAAAGGGGGTGCAACACGAGGCCTTCCAAGGAGGTCACCGATCCTAGTACTACTCTCGCCCAAACACGCTTAACTGCGGAGTTCTGATGGGATCCGATGCATTAGTGTTGGTATGATCGCACCCATACATTTCTATCACAAGTTTACTTTTATTTCCTAATACCAAGCCTTCGTGCAGCATAAGCCGCTTCCATCATGTTCTCAACATCATGTTACGTCCTGTATTTTCGAGAGCACGTAAACTGCCCCTGGAGCGTCCGGTTGGGGCGCGTTTTTTTTATTCAAGTCTATTAACTCGGCGAGATCTACGCAGCTGCAGGTTTGGTTATTTGAAAAATAAAACAAAAGAGGAACGAATGTCACGGAATTAACAAAAACTTTTAAAAAAAGGGGGTGCAAAACGAGGCCTTCCCAGGAGGTCACCCATCCTAGTACTACTCTTGCCTAAGCACGCTTAACTGCGGACAACTGATGGGATCTGGTGCATTAGTGCTGGTATGATCACACCCATACATTTCCATCACAAGTTTACTTTTATTTCCTAATACCAAGCCTTCGTGCAGCATAAGCCGCTCCCGTCATGCTCTCAACATCCCGTTACGTCCCTGTATCTTCTAGAGCACGTAATTTGCCCTTAGAGCGTCCGGTTGGGCAACGTTTTTTTTTCAAGTTTGGCGAGATCTACGCAGCTGCAGGTTTGGTTATTTAAAAAATAAAACAAAAGCGGAACGAATATCACGGAATCAACAAAAACTTTTAAAAAAAGGAGGTGCAACACGAGGCCTTCCCAAGAGGTCACCCATCCTAGTACTACTCTCGCCCAAGCACGCTTAACTGCGGCGTTCTGATGGGATCCGGTGCATTAGTGCTGGTATGATCGCACCCATACATTTCCATCACAAGTTTATGTTTATTTCCTAATACCAAGCTTTCGTGCAGCATAAGTCGCTTCCATCATGCTCTCAACATCCCGTTACGTCCCTGTATCTTCGAGAGCACGTAAACTGCCCCTGGAGCATCCGGTTGGGGCGCTTTTTTTTTTTCAAGTTTATTAACTCGGCGAGGTCTACGCAGCTGTAGGTTTGGTTATTTGAAAAATAAAACAAAAGAGGAACGGATATCACGGAATTAACAAAAACTTTTAAAAAAAGGGGGTGCAACACGAGGCCTTCCAAGGAGGTCACCGATCCTAGTACTACTCTCGCTCAAACACGCTTAACTGCGGAGTTCTGATGGGATCCGATGCATTAGTGTTGGTATAATCGCACCCATACATTTCTATCACAAGTTTACTTTTATTTCCTAATACCAAGCCTTCGTGCAGCATAAGCCGCTTCCATCATGTTCTCAACATCATGTTACGTCCCTGTATCTTCGAGAGCACGTAAACTGCCCCTGGAGCGTCCGGTTGGGGCGCTTTTTTTTTTTCAAGTTTATTAACTCGGCGAGATCTACGCAGCTGCAGGTTTGGTTATTTGAAAAATAAAACAAAAGAGGAACGGATATCACGGAATTAACAAAATTTTTTAAAAAAAGGAGGTGAAACACGAGGCCTTCGAAGGAGGTCACCGATCCTAGTACTACTCTCGCCCAAACACGCTTAACTGCGGCGTTCTGATGGGATCCGGTGCATTAGTGCTGGTATGATCGCACCCATACATTTCCATCACAAGTTTACTTTTATTTCCTAATACCAAGCCTTCGTGCAGCATAAGCCGCTCCCGTCATGCTCTCGACATCCCGTTACGTCCCTATAACTTTGAGAGCTCGTAAACGGCCCCCGGAGAGTCCTATTGGGGCGCGTTTTTGTTTTCAAGTCTATTAACGCGTCGAGATCTACGCAGCTGCAGGTTTGGTTATTTGAAAAATAAAAGAAAAGAGGAACGAATATCACAGAATTAACAAAAACTTTTAAAAAAAAAGGGGGTTCAACACGCCGCCTTCCCAAGAGGTTACCCATCCTCGTACTACTCTCGGCCAAGCACGCTTAACTGCGGAGTTCTAATGGGATCCAGTGCATTAGTGCTATTATGATCGCACCCATACATTTCCATCACAAATTTACTTTTATTTCCTAATACCAAGCCTTCGTGCAGCATAAGCCGCTCCCGTCATGCTCTCAACTTCCCGTTACGTCCCTGTATCTTCGAGAGCTCGTAAACGGCCCCCGGAGCGTCCTATTGGGGCGCGTTGTTTTTTCAAGTTTATTAACTCGGCGAGATCTACGCTGCTGCAGGTTTGGTTATTTGAAAATAAAACAAAAGAGGAACGAATATCACGGAATTAACAAAAACTTTTAAAAAAAGGGGGTTCAACACGAGGCCTTACCAAGAGGTTACCCATCCTCGTACTACTCTCGCCCAAGCACGCTTAACTGCAGAGTTCTAATGAGATCCGGTGCATTAGTGCTGGTTTGATCGCACCCATACATTTCCATCACAAGTTTACTTTTATTTCCTAATACCAAGCCTTCGTGCAGCATAAGCCGCTCCCGTCATGCTCTCAACATCCCGTTACGTCCCTGATCTTCGAGAGCACGTAATTTGCCCTTGGAGCGTCCGGTTGGGGAACGTTTTTTTTCTAGTTTGGCGAGATCTACGCAGCTGCAGGTTTGGTTATTTAAAAAAATAAAACAAAAGAGGAACGAATATCACGGAATCAACAAAAAGTTTTTAAAAAAGGAGGTGCAACACGAGGCCTTCCCAGGAGGTCACCCATCCTAGTACTACACTCGCCCAAGCACGCTTAACTGCGGCGTTCTGATGGGATCCGGTGCATTAGTGCTGGTATGATCGCACCCATACATTTCCATCACAAGTTTACTTTTATTTCCTAATACCAAGCCTTCGTGCAGCATAAGCCGCTTCCATCATGCTCTCAACATCCCGTCACGTCCCTGTATCTTCGAGAGCACGTAAACTGCCCCTGGAGCGTATGGTTGGGGCGCGTTTTTTTCTTAAGTTTATTAACTCGGCAAGATCTACGCAGCTGCAGGTTTGGTTTTTTGAAAAATAAAACAAAAGAGGAACGGATATCAAGGAATAAAATAAAACTTTTAAAAAAAGGGGGTGCAACACGAGGCTTTCCAAGGAGGTCACCGATCCTAGTACTACTCTCGCCCAAGCACGCTTAACTGCGTAGTTCTGATGGGATCCGGTGCATTAGTGTTGGTATGATAGCACCCATACATGTCCATCACAAGTTTACTTTTATTTCCTAATACCAAGCCTTTGTGCAGCATAAGCCGCTCCCGTCATGCTCTCAACATCCCGTTACGTCTCTGTATCTTCGAGAGCACGTAAACTGCCCCAGAGCATCCAATTGGGGCGCGTTTTTTTTTCAAGTTTATTAACTCGGCGAGATCTACGCAGTTGCAGGTTTGGTTATTTGAAAAATAAAACAAAAGAGGAACGAATATCACAGGATTAACAAAAACTTTTAAAAAAGGGGGGTGCAACACGAGGCCTTCCCAGGAGGTCACCCATCTTAGTACTACTCTCGCCCAAGCATGCTTGACTGCGGAGTTTTGATGGGATCCAGTGCATTAGTGCTGGTATGATCGCACCCATACATTTCCATCACAAGTTTACTTTTATTTCCTAATACCAAGCCTTCGTGCAGCATAAGCCGCTCCCGTCATGCTCTCAACATCCCGTTACGTCCCTGTATCTTCGAGAGCACGCAAACTGCTCCCAGAGTCTCCGACTGGGGCGCGTTGTTTTTTTCAAGTTTATTAACTTGGTGAGATCTACGCAGCTGCAGGTTTGGTTATTTGAAAAATAAAACAAAAGAGGAACGAATATCACCGAATTAACAAAAACTTTTAAAAAAAAATGGGTGCAACACGAGGCCTTCCCAACAGGTCACCCATCCTAGTACTACTCTCGCCCAAGCACGCTTCACTGCGGAGTTCTGATGGGATGGCCTCGTGTTGTACCCCCTTTTTTTTAAAAGTTTTCTTAATTCTGTGATATTCGTTCCTCTTTTGTTTTATTTTTCAAATAACCAAACCTGCAGTTGCGTAGATCTCGCCGAGTAAATAAACTTGAAAAAAGAACACGCCCCAACCGGACGCTCTGGGGGCAGTTTACGTACTCTCGAAGATACAGGGACGTAACGGGATGTTGAGAGCATGACGGGAGCGGCTTATGCTGCACGAAGGCTTGGTATTAGGAAATAAAAGTAAACTTGTGATGGAAATGTATGGGTTCGATCATACCAGCACTAATGCACCGGATCCCATCAAAACTCCGCAGTGAAGCGTGCTTGGGCGAGCGTAGTACTAGGATGGGTGAGCTCCTGGGAAGGCCTCGTGTTGCACCCCCTTTTTTTTAAAAGTTTTTGTTAATTCGGTGATATTCGTTCCTCTTTTGTTTTATATTTCAAATAACTAAACCTACAGCTGCGTAGATCTCGCCGAGTTAATAAACTTGAAAAAAACACGCGCCCCAGTCGGACGCTCCGGGGGCAGTTTACGTGCTCTCGAAGATACAGGGACGTAACGGGATGTTGAGAGCATGACGGGAGCGGCTTATGCTGCACGAAGGCTTGGTATTAGGATAAAAGTAAACTTTTGATGGAAATGTATGGGTGCGATCATACCAGCACTAATGCATCGGATCCCATCAGAACTCCGCAATTAAGCATGCTTAGGCGAGAGTCATACTAGGATAGGTGACCTCCTGGGAAGGCCTCGTGTTGCACCCCTTTTTTTTTAAAGTTTTTGTTAATTCGGTGATATTCGTTCCTCTTTTGTTTTATTTTTCAAATAACCAAACCTGCAGCTGCGTAGATCTCGCCGATTTAATAAACTTGAAAAAAACACGCGCCCCAGTCGGACGCTTCGGGGGCAGTTTACGTGCTCTCGAAGATACAGGGACGTAACGGGATGTTGAGAACATGACGGGAGTGACTTATGCTGCACGAAGGCCTGGTATTAGGAAATAAAAGTAAACTTGTGATGGAAATGTATGGGTTCGATCATACCAGCACTAATGCACCGGATCCCATCAAAACTACGCAATGTAGCGTGCTAGGGCGAGAGTAGTACTAGGATGGGTGACCTCCTGGGAAGGCCTCGTGTTGCACCCCCTTTTTTGAAAAGTTTTTGTTAATTCCGTGATATTCGTTTCTCTTTTGTTTTATTTTTCAAATAACCAAACCTGCAGCTGTGTAGATCTCGCAGAGTTAATAAACATGAAAAAAAACACGCGCCCCAGTCGGACACTCCGGGAGCAGTTTACGTGTTCTCGAAGATACAGGGACGTAACGGGATGTTGAGAGCATGACGGGAGCGGCTTATGCTGCACGAATGCTTGGTATTAGCAAATAAAAGTAAACTTGTGATGGAAATGTATGGGTGCGATCATACCAGCACTAATGCACCGGATTCCATCAGAACTCCGCAGTTAAGCGTGCTTAGGCGAGAGTAATACTAGGATGGGTGACCTCTTGGAAAGGCCTCGTGTTGCATCCCCTTTTTTTAAAAAGTTTTCTTAATTCTGTGATATTCGTTCCTCTTTTGTTTTATTTTTCAAATAACCAAACCTGCAGTTGCGTAGATCTCGCCGAGTTAATAAACTTGAAAAAAGAACGCGCCCCAACCGGACGCTCTGGGGGCAGTTTACGTGCTCTCGAAGATACATGGACGTTACGGGATGTTGAGAGCATGACGGGAGCGGCTTATGTTGCACGAAGGCGTGGTATTAGGAAATAAAAGTAAACTTGTGATGGAAATGTATGGGTTCGATCATACTAGCACTAATGCACCGGATCCCATCAAAACTCCGCAGTGAAGCGTGCTTGGGCGAGAGTAGTACTAGGATGGGTGACCTCCTGGGAAGGCCTCGTGTTGCACCCCCTTTTTTTTAAAAGTTTTTGTTAATTCGGTGATATTCGTTCCTCTTTTGTTTTATTTTTCAAATAACCAAACCTGCAGCTGCGTAGATTTCGCCGAGTTAATTAACTTGAAAAAAACATGCGCCCCAATCAGACGCTCCGGGGGCAGTTTACGTGCTCTCGAAGATACAGGGACGTAACGGGATGTTGAGAGCATGACGGGAGCGGCTTATGCTGCACGAAGGCTTGGTATTAGGAAATAAAAGTAAACTTGTGATGGAAATGTATGGGTGCGATCATACCAGCACTAATGCCCCGGATCCCATCACAACTCCGCAATTAAGCGTGCTTGGGGGAGAGTAATACTAGGATGGGTGACCTCCTAGAAAGGCCTCGTGTTGCATTCCCTTTTTTTAAAAAGTTTTCTTAATTCTGTGATATTCGTTCCTCTTTTGTTTTATTTTTCAAATAACCAAACCTGCAGTTGCGTAGATCTCGCCGAGTTAATAAACTTGAAAAAAGAACGCGCCCCAACCGGACGCTCTGGGGGTGGTTTACGTGCTCTCGAAGATACAGGGACGTAACGGGATGTTGAGAGCATGACGGGAGCGGCTTATGCTGCACGAAGGCTTGGTATTAGGAAATAAAAGTAAACTTGTGATGGAAATGTATGGGTTCGATCATACCAGCACTAATACACCGGATCCCATCAAAACTCCGTAGTGAAGCGTGCTTGGGCGAGAGTAGTACTAGGATGGTTGGCCTCCTAGGAAGGCCTCGTGTTGCACCCCCTTTTTTTTAAAAGTTTTTGTTAATTCGGTGATATTCGTTCCTCTTTTGTTTTATTTTTCAAATAACCAAACCTGCAGCTGCGTAGATCTCGCCGAGTTAATAAACTTGAAAAAATCACGCGCCCCAATCGGACGCTCCGGGGGCAGTTTACGTGCTCTCGAAGATACAAGGACGTAACGGGATGTTGAGAGCATGACGGGAGCGGCTTATGCTGCACGAAGGCTTGGTATTAGGAAATAAAAGTAAACTTGTGATGGAAATGTATGGGTGCGATCATACCAGCACTAATGCACAGGATCCCATCAGAACTCCGCAGTTAAGCGTGCTTGGGCGAGAGTAATACTAGGATGGGTGACCTCCTGGGAAGGCCTCGTGTTGCACCCCCTTTTTTTAAAAGTTTATTTTAATTCGGTGATATTCGTTCCTCTTTTGTTTTATTTTTCAAATAACCAAACCTGCAGCTGCGTAGATCTCGCCGAGTTAATAAACATGAAAAAAACACGCGCCCCAATCGGACGCTCCAAGGGCAGTTGACGTGCTCTTGAAGATACAGGGACGTAACGGGATGTTGAGAGCATGACGGGAGCGGCTTATGCTGCACGAAGGCTTGGTATTAGGATAAAAGTAAACTTTTGATGGAAATGTATGGGTGCGATCATACCAGCACTAATGCATCGGATCCCATCAGAACTCCGCAATTAAGCATGCTTAGGCGAGAGTCATACTAGGATAGGTGACCTCCTGGGAAGGCCTCGTGTTGCACCCCTTTTTTTTTAAAGTTTTTGTTAATTCGGTGATATTCGTTCCTCTTTTGTTTTATTTTTCAAATAACCAAACCTGCAGCTGCGTAGATCTCGCCGATTTAATAAACTTGAAAAAAACACGCGCCCCAGTCGGACGCTTCGGGGGCAGTTTACGTGCTCTCGAAGATACAGGGACGTAACGGGATGTTGAGAACATGACGGGAGTGACTTATGCTGCACGAAGGCCTGGTATTAGGAAATAAAAGTAAACTTGTGATGGAAATGTATGGGTTCGATCATACCAGCACTAATGCACCGGATCCCATCAAAACTACGCAATGTAGCGTGCTAGGGCGAGAGTAGTACTAGGATGGGTGACCTCCTGGGAAGGCCTCGTGTTGCACCCCCTTTTTTGAAAAGTTTTTGTTAATTCCGTGATATTCGTTTCTCTTTTGTTTTATTTTTCAAATAACCAAACCTGCAGCTGTGTAGATCTCGCAGAGTTAATAAACATGAAAAAAAACACGCGCCCCAGTCGGACACTCCGGGAGCAGTTTACGTGTTCTCGAAGATACAGGGACGTAACGGGATGTTGAGAGCATGACGGGAGCGGCTTATGCTGCACGAAGGCCTGGTATTAGGAAATAAAAGTAAACTTGTGATGGAAATGTATGGGTGCGATCATACCAGCACTAATGCACTGGATCCCATCAGAACTCCGCAGTTAAGCGTGCTTCGGCGAGAGTAATACTAGGATGGGTGACCTCCTGGGAAGGCCTCGTGTTGCACCCCCTTTTTTTTAAAAGTTTTTGTTAATTCGGTGATATTCGTTCCTCTTTTGTTTTATATTTCAAATAACTAAACCTACAGCTGCGTAGATCTCGCCGAGTTAATAAACTTGAAAAAAACACGCGCCCCAGTCGGACGCTCCGGGGGCAGTTTACGTGCTCTCGAAGATACAGGGACGTAACGGGATGTTGAGAGCATGACGGGAGCGGCTTATGCTGCACGAATGCTTGGTATTAAAAAATAAAAGTAAACTTGTGATGGAAATGTATGGGTGCGATCATACCAGCACTAATGCACCGGATCCCATCAAAACTCCGCAGTAAAGCGTGCTTGGGCGAGAGTAGTACTAGGATGGGTGACGTCCTGGGAAGGCCACATGTTGCACCCCCTTTTTTTTAAAAGTTTTTGTTAATTCGGTGATATTCGTTCCTCTTTGTTTTATTTTTCAAATAACCAAACCTGCAGCTGCGTTGATCACGCCGAGTTAATAAACATGAAAAAAAACACGCGCCCCAGTCGGACACTCCGGGAGCAGTTTACGTGCTCTCAAAGATACAGGGACGTAACGGGATGTTGAGAGCATGACGGGAGCGGCTTATGCTGCACGAATGCTTGGTATTAAAAAATAAAAGTAAACTTGTGATGGAAATGTATGGGTGCGATCATACCAGCACAAATGCACCGGATTCCATCAGAACTCCGCAGTTAAGCGTGCTTAGGCGAGAGTAATACTAGGATGGGTGACCTCTTGGAAAGGCCTCGTGTTGCATCCCCTTTTTTTAAAAAGTTTTCTTAATTCTGTGATATTCGTTCCTCTTTTGTTTTATTTTTCAAATAACCAAACCTGCAGCTGCGTAGATCTCGCCGAGTTAATAAACTTGAAAAAAAAACGCTCCCCAACCGGCCGCTCTGGGGGCAGTTTACGTGCTCTCGAAGATACAGGGACGTAACGGGATATTGAGAGCATGACGGGAGCGGCTTATGCTGCACGAAGGCTTGGTATTAGGAAATAAAAGTAAACTTGTGAGGGAAATGTATGGGTTCGATCATATTAGTGTTGGAGTAGGTGTCCTCCACAAAGTGCGCCACATAATAAATCTTATTATGGAATATAATTGGGATATTTATTGACTATATATATGATTAGTCAGTTGATTAACGTAAATCAATAACGGTTGGCTGACTAGAGTTTGACGTTATTGTCGTATGACGGCTGATGTGCATATTTTATATGCACATTTACACACTTATTCGCCCCCATTTCAGTCTTACTTATAGCTCATTTGAGCCGATTTCATGTCATATCCCTCGCCTATGCTACTTTGGTATGTTTTGTTCCTCAATTGCAGGTTTAGGACTTCTCGGGGTGCTTTTGGATGCATTTTGGATAGTTTGAAGGGAAATAGATTGAGTTCTAGATATGTGATTGAGGCGATTCAAAATGGATAAGATAGATCTCTTTCTTAGCTTCGGAATGAGACCAAGAACGCCAAAATCCGCCAAGTAACGAAGAAATGGCGGACGTTTTAAGTTCAGTGCGCGGTGCAGGAATTTAACAGTACCACCGATCGGCAATGCCTACCCACCGATCGACCAAGGGCCAAATGGCCTACCACCGATCGGCAATGCCTACGACCGATCGGCAGAGACATCCTGGGGGCCCTTTCCACTTCTTCCTAAGCCTTGTGGACACTTCATACAAGCCCACCTATCGGTGGGAGCCCACATCTACCTTGAACTATCAAATGAAGACCTATAGAGAACAATTCAAGCCCACACCTATCGTGAAGACCCATCCACCGATCAGTGGGAGCCTAGAGGGATGGTCCAACTACCTCTCTAATCCACGGGGCACGCTTTGTTGGGGAAGGGACTCGAGCTTATCGAAGCCCAAGCCACTAGGACGCGAGATCGGGCCCAAATCAGAGAAAACCTAACCCTAGACCTAAAGGAGGGTTATAAGTGGGAGAGGCAGCGGATCTCAAGAAGATATCTCTCCCTGGACGCAAGATCCCTTGTCACGGATCGAGTTTCCGCTCAGAAACTCCATTTTAGATTATTGTTTACATTTTAGTCGATTAGTTTTAAGTTTTCGTTCGTTTTTGTACTTCCGCCGATCGGGATACTCTTCTGCCGATCGACATAGCCTTGTATTCAGACCTATTTCAGGTTTCTTTGTTTCGCATTTAGTTATTTCGTTCGTTTATTGTTTCCACATCGCTTTGCTATGATGTCTTATGCTAATACAGTAGTTCATATGCTTAGATCTATCACCATGAGTAGCTAATCTGCATGCTAGGGCTAGGGTGAACTATTGTGGATCCGGGATTTGGGGGTTCCAATTAAACCGTTTATGCATCTAAACCTATGTTTGATTTAATTGTCGTTTGACTGACCTAGGACGCTAGGTTATCATTTGTTTAGTGTATTTCCCCTGAGACTGACCAAGTGATTGGGAAGATAGACCTGACACCAATCGGCATAGCCTTATACCGATCGGTAGACATATAGGATAGTGATTTCTGTGAGACCGAACCAGTTATCAGAGTCGCTAGGGGTGGTTAGGAGGCCGAACAAGCAACTTTCTCACCCTTTAGACTGTTTAGACCTTGGCTCGACCTATCCCGTTGATACATAGTGATCCCGTTTCTGCCCTAGTTTTTCCTTCATCTGATTTTCGTACCCTTTATATTGCATTTTGATTATTGCTTTTGTTTGTTATCCCTCTTTCTCAACCTCTCAAACTATTAAAACCTGTTACTTGGCAGAACTGAACTTGACCCTAGATTTGATTAGATCGACCGCCTCCCTGTGATCGACCCGGACTTATCACTAGCTGCCCTAGTTAGTTTTAGTTTGGACTTATAAATATTGTTTGATAGCGGACTTAGAACGACATAAATATCGCATATCAAAATGGCGCCGTTGCCGGGGAGGCAATAGTTTCAAATTGATTTTTAGGGTCTTTAGGTTCAGTTTTATCTCTACACCGATCGGTCAGACCTACCGCCGATCGGTGCTCTTGCTTTCTGACTGTTTTCTCTAAGTTTTTATGCACAGGAGACGTTCTGGGATCCTACTTACATTCGATCCTGAACCAGAAAGGACCCTGCGCAAGAATCAAAGACTTGCAGAGAGTATTAGTGAGCAATTGTCAACATCTTCACCATCACCTACAATATCACCTACATCAACCCCACCAACATCACCAAGAACCACAATGCCTAAACTTAGTGATGAAGGGATGCCTACTGCTGCACAGGTGCCCACAGGGACTCTCAGCCCTAACCTCACAGCAACCAACTTTAAAATTGACCCATCCTTCTACAACCTCATCCACAAAGAACAATTTGGGGTGCACCATCCGAAGACCCAGCTCGCCACATAAACAGATTTTGTGACCTTTGCCAATTGATCACCCACGAAGGGGTGACACAAGATCAACTCCGGAGGATGATGTTCGCTCATTCATTGAGGGACAAAGCATCATCTTGGCTGGAAACCTTGCCGGTCGCAACTAGCAATACATGGGCCACCCTAGTCCTTGCTTTCTACAGGAAGTTTTTCCCGCCGGAGAGGACGGCCAACCTAAGGATGCAAATCACCGGGTTTAGACAGCGCCTCAATGAGAATCTCTACGATGCTTGGGAGAGGTTCAAAACCCTGGAGAAGCAATGCCCACATCATGGGTTTGGAGAAGGGTTCATGGCGATGACATTCTACAACGCCTTAACAGCGGACTCGAGGAGGACCTTAGATTCAGCAGCTAATGGGATGTTTTCTTCTGTGGAGGTTGCTGAGGCTCGTAACATCATTGAAACTATGGCCAGCCATAGTATCCGGTATGGCCAGTCAAGTACCAGAGTTGGTGCTATAGGGGATGATTCTTATTTCCAGCAGAGCATGACCTCGCAGATCGAGGATCTGAAAGCACAGTTGGCCAGTTTGAAAGTCAACACAGCCCCGACGATTGCTCCACCGATCGGCCCTATACCCTCACCGATCGGTGCCCTCCAACAACAGTACACTATGGACAATTTTGGGTACCCAGGGGTAGTAGAACAGGTTGCTGCTTATCAGAACTATCAGCAGCAGAACTTCAACCAGCAGTACAATAGGCCAAACCCTCAGTACCAGCATCCACCGATCGGCCAACCATCTCAACCGATCGGTCAAGTGCCCTACCAGCAACAAAACAACCTCAACCCTTCAAGCCTCCTACATTCACAGATATGAACGATTTGAGGATGATGCTGATGGGAATGCAGAAAAGCCAGGAGCACCTCATTGCTCAAGTGGCTAAAATGGACCAAGAAAAGGCGGGGGCTATTAAGAACTTGGAGATTCAGATTGCTCAACTAGCAGCCTCACAAGCTCAGAGGCAGCAAGGCCAACTACCATCTCAGCCTAGCAAGTCTCCTGACCAAGTCCATCATGTGAATGCCATAACATTGAGGAGTGGGACCACCTATGAGGCTGAGGACAGAGCAGAAAGTTCTGGGAAGAATGCTGAGAGGTCTGAGAAGCAGAAAAACGAAGAAAATGGCCAGAATATCACTCCCACCGATCGTTCCATCCCCTATACCGATCGGTCTGAACCTTTCAAAGCTGCTGAGAATGATGTTGAAGCTGGTTTGGGCAAGGGGAAGCAGTCAGAAGAAGCTGGGATGAAGATTAAGCTTCCCTTCCCTGGTCGTCTTAAGAAGAAACCCCCCTACGAGGAACAATTTGGTAAGTTCAAAGAGGTACTTACTAAACTTGACATCACTATTCCATTTCTAGATTTAGTTTTGCAAGTACCCTCTTATACTAAATTCCTAAAAGACATCTTAACCCGGAAAAAGACCCTCCCCAAGGTTGAGACCGTCGCTTTTACAGAAAGGTGTAGTGCACCTCGACAAAGTGACTCTCCACCTAAACTAGGTGACCCCGGTAGTTTCAGCATCCCATGTACCATAGGCGCCCTTAATATAGATAATGCCTTATGTGACCTAGGAGCTAGTGTTAGTGTCCTACCCTTATCCTTAGCTATGAAGATGGGCTTGACCCAATTCAAGAGCTCGAATATGACAGTCCAAATGGCGGATAGGACCACTTCACGACCTTTGGGTTTACTTGAGGATGTCCCGGTTAAGATGGGTGGGTTTTACATACCGGTCGATGTCGTAGTGTTAGACATACCTGAAAATGCCGACATCCCTATCATCTTAGGGAGACCTTTTCTACACACTACAGGTGCTATAATTGATGTTGCTAAGAGGACCTTGAATTTTAAGGTGGGGGGTGAACTTCTAGTGTTTAAACCTTATGATACACCCCGCTCTCCCTTAGTTGTAAAGACCAATTCGATCATTAGAGACCAGAACCGGCCATTACAGGACCCCACCTACCAGTTTGGAGACCTCACCTGTCAGTCTGCAGTACCCACCAATCGGCCTCACACCCTTGCCGATCGGCATCCACCCCCCACAGAGCTCCATGATCATCCCCTGCCCCAGATTGTTAGTTCTGACCTTCCCCTATCTCCTGCTAGTGTTGATGCTATGAGTTCTGCCTGTTCTGTTAATGTTATATCTCCGTCTCACATCTTTGGAGACACCTTGGAGACTTTTCAACCTTTGGATGCAGGAATTTATGACTCACGTGATTGGCGAGGCCATCCGAGATCAACCGGGCACGGAGATTCACCACTTGCCGGTCTGCCGAGTGTACTATGGGCCAACCATCCTCCTGTGGATGCTCGTGCTGTTTGGAGGCCAAGAGAGGCCTGTGCTGATGACATTCCCTACACTTGATCCGAAGCTAAACAAGGTCGTGCGGGACCTAACTGAAACCAGCGCTTCCGGGAGGCAACCCGTTGTTATTTGCTTTTCGTTTTTGGAACAATCTTATTTCAGTTGTAATAGTTAGACAATTTTTGCTTTCGTTTTGAGACATTTTAAGACATTTGTGAGATGACAGCGAGGGAGACATTTTTCCTCCTGTTTTGTAATGCTACAGGTAATGACGGAGCCGTCTAGCTGATGATAGCTCGGGATGGTGAGGACCTATTCACCATTCACCGCCTTGCTTTGAACCGGTTTGGGGGAACTCTCACCCATTCTGTAAGTCTACCTTCTCCACTTTCACTCTCACCTGCATTCCCCATTCTCCTTTAACCACCTTTGCTCTGATTTTCGTCAATTGAGGACAATGACGAGTTTGGTTTGGGGGAGGGTTTTGGTTGTGTGCTTCATTCATATGTACTATAAGCAGTTGCATGTTCATACGTGAAAATAAAATTTTTTAGAACTGTTTATGTGTATTGGTTTGAGATGTGCAAAACGACGATGAAGATATATACACTTAGCTTAATTCGTTTAAACTGTGGCCTAACCTATATGATACGACATATTGAGATTAGATTGGATTAACGAGTCTAAGATGTCTAAATTGACTTGTTTGATGTGAATCTACTTTGTATCGAAATGCTTCTCAATAACGTACTGTAATACTTAACCTGTATGCTCGTGCTTGATTCATAAGTGTGAATATTGACTCGTTGTAGTTTCCGAAGGTATGCACCCTAGATCCGCGGACCGGGCATTCACTTAAATTTGAACTCCACTAAGCCAAATTGCCTTGATTCGTCCCTTTAGATGTAGGATCCACTCTTTATTGACAACGTTTCACAAGACTATATTGACTACCTTGGTTACAACCTTACAAATTATGAACTACATCGTAAAAACATCCTACCCAGACTGTAATGGTTGCGTATAGGAGAGTTATGTCACCAAAACGTGTCAAATGAAGAAAAGGGCCTGATTTTTGAAGTTTTTGAGCTGATACCTATCGGTGTGGCCTAGTACACCGATCGGTGAAGGTGTTTGACGATCGGCAAGCCCCTGTTTTTGGCCTGTTTCAGTGTTATATGAATGTCTGGAGAATAATTCAGCTCCACAGCAAGTTATACAGCAAAAATAGTGATCGAAAGTTGAGTTTCCAAACAATAAATTGAAGTACTGAGATCTATTGTGAAGGTAGCAGTTCCAAAATGGTGCTATCAATACGTAAATGTGAATTCCTATTGTGTGAAGTGCAATTACCGAAGTTATGATAATGTCAAGAGATTCGAATTTTTGCCTATGATCGGTATTGGTTAATGTTATGGTCGTCTGGGTCTTTTCATTAGTGGTAGCGCAACCACCAGTTTTTTTGAGCCCCACACTCCCATACGCGTTAGCACGCACCCATCTTTCACCTATTTAATGTAACACCCGGAAATGTACCCTATTTTTCTAGTAGAAATATTTTACGAAATATTTTCAGCAAATTTAAGTTTTAATTTAGAATTTTACGTTTCGAGTCGAATTTAGAATTTCCGAGTTCGTTTTTGGAATTTCTGCGAGATTCCATGAAAATCCCGTCTTAAGGCGGGTTTGACTTTTCTTGACTTTTGAATCGAGTTTGACTTTTCTTGGCTTTTGAGTCGAGTTCGACTTTTCTTGACTTTGGAACCGTCTTTGACTTCCGTTGACTTTTTCCCTTCATAACCACTTATACTCATACTCCTTAACCTATTTTTCCTACACAAACACAAAATCAATTCTTCCTCTTTAAGAAATCCCCAAACCCTTGCCTCCATCCATTTTTCGATCTTCTAATCATCCTAGAGCATTCGTTCTTTGACGGAATTCACGTTAGTTCGTCTCATTCTTCCCCTCTTACCTTCCTCTATCCGTATTGGTAATAAAATTACCGTCTTTCTCGCTTTTTAAATTATCCGTCTTTCTCAAGGTGAATGATATTCATCTTTTATTATCTAATTGTATGTAGGTGGAGACTAGGAAGGTTTAGAATCGATTAAAGACGCGTAAAGGTACCGGTGAAGGGTTACTCGATATCATTTACGTGTTTTACATGCTTATATGCTAGAAATCGTATTAGAATACGATTAGTAAGTTTAGGAATCATGTTATGGATGATGATTGTTGTTATTTGATGATTGTTGATGATGAATATTGATTGTTGATAGTTATTAGAAATGAATTATGAGAATTGGAAATAAAAGGATTGAATTTATGTTGAAGGTTCTCGGGTGACTTGGTCACACATCTCACGGTCGTGAGATGGCATGTCACGGTCGTGAAACCTCATTTCACGGTCGTGAAATACAAGTCACGGTCGTGACTTGTGCAGTTTCCCTGCACTGACCCTCTTTCGTAAAATGATCATATCTCCTTCGTTACTTGCTTGTTTTGGGCTTGTGACCACTCGTTGGAACCGTAAGAGGATAAGCTATCACCTCGACTTGGAATTTCTGCATTCCCATATCTAGAACTATAGTTATGACAGTTTGAAGTGAACCCTTGTTTTAGTTAGTTTCCAAACTTGTTGTTTTGGAGAGGTATCTATGTTTCTTGTTTATTATGCTTCTTAAACTTGGTCTAATGCTTATGTATCATGTATTGATTCATATTTATCATATTTACATTTATATAATGCCATATTCACATGTTTTGTGACGGTTTTTGCTATGTCCCACTTTGAGTCATTTTTTTTCAAATGATACGGTTTGAGCACTATTTTGTCTTGTGCTTTGTACTCTCATTCCCTTGGCTACCTTCCCGTTCGTAAGGCTGGAATGTCGGAACGGAGAGGTATCCTACTGCTTCAATGCATGTGTTAGTGGGCATACGACGACGTTGTTGGGAGTTGAACGCTATGCGTTGATCGACCCGTCCGTCAAATGTTGTGTACTTGCGAGGTGGTGTTATTTGCATGTAGCGTACCGCTTGTTATGAGGCTTGAGCTCTTTTCCGCCTCTTTCGTGAATTGATCTACCGAATTTGGGGTACTCGGCGTTTATTTTTGTAAGACCGAGTCTTGGATGCGAAATGTCATCGCGTGTCGAATCGGAACATGATTTATTCCGAGAGTCTGGCCATGTTTAGACTAGGACCGTATTATTATCGTCGTCCTACCAGGAGGAAATTAGTCTACCTATACGAAATGTCATCGTATATGGGTTGAGGGAAATGTCATCCGTGAACGCCTTTTTATCATACTTGCCATGTACACGATGCTAGTGCGTTTCATTTACCGTGAGAGTTGTCGTCTTTGTGTCGCTGTCTTTGAATGCGTGATTTCATGATTGTATTCATGGTCAT
>JAIUZE010066892.1:0-22905 GCA_022085475.1 Heliosperma pusillum
CGGATAAATTGAAAAGCTAGAAAGACGGTAATTTTATTACCAAAACGGATAGAGGAAGCTAAGAGGGGAAGAATAAGACGAACTTACGTGAATTTCAACAAGAAACGAGTGAGCTATGATGATTCTAAGAATGGAAAGATTATGGAGGCAAGGGTTTTGGTTTCTTAGAGAAGAAGAAATGTGTTGTGTTTGTGAATGAAAAAAATAGGTTAAGTGGTAGTATGAGATGTATAAGGAAAAAGTCAACAAAAGTCAAAGTCGCCTTAAGACGGGATTCATATGGAATCTCGCGGAAATTCCAAATACGAACTCGGAAATTCTAAATTCGACTCGGAAAATTAAATTCTATTTTAAAATTAAATTTCGCTGAAAAGTATCCGTAAAATATTTTTACTAGAAAAATAGGGTACATTTGCGGGTGTTACAATCACCCCTCCTTTTAAAAAGTTTCGTCCTCGAAAACTAAGAGTAGAAAATAAAAGTATCAAGGACAAGAATCGGTTTTCAAAAATTAATATGAAAACTTTTATAAGAGAAAAACATTTATGAAATGATGTTCTTCTCGAAAACGGTTTAAGGAAATTTTTCATAAGTGCGAAACTTTATTTACAAATCACAAGAGTGCCCGTCGCGAACGAGAACTCTAGCTATCAAAAATCAAATCAATGTCGAATTAGTGAAATAGAAAATCAAAACAAGTGTTAGTAAGTGTAGGACTAGTTATCAGACGTCTCCAATAACAAGTGCAAACATCCAACCAACGTAAAATCCAAATATAAAAGCGAAAGAAATCTATTTTTTCCAAAAAGGAGGTACAAAAACCATCTTTAGACTTCTTTGAAACGCTAATTTAGAAATATAATATGGAAATTTGAAGGTTTTATCAAAGATAAAATCAAATAACAGGACATTACACGTACATAGAGCGACTCGTACAATTCACACACAATTCAGGGTAACAAAATATATACAAAACACGCAAAAACAAAACAAATCGAACTCTTTGGGATAGGAAGATCAAGATAAAGTCAGCAGAAAGATCTACAAGAATTCGACATCACTAAATCTACTAATAAACCAAATCCTCAAGAGAATGCAATTTACCCAATTTGCAAATCATCATTTTCAATCATCAGAAATCCTACAAAAATATTCCATAATCACGAAACTTCGAGTAACAAATCCCAATTATTCGAATCCAATTAGAATCTACTAAGGTCCATCGGCACGGTAGACTCCACAACTAACAATCCACATGAAAGATTTATTACGCACTCTAATCTTCTTAGTTTCATCAAACTCTTACTAGAAACCACCAACAAAATATTTATATCTAGGGAAAACATGATCGCTAACAACCACAAGGTAAAGGAGACTTACCATGAAAATCCCTTGATTCAATTTACTTCAAACTCATTATCCTAAATTTACAATGAACTTTCTCATTCTCGAAAATCAAAACACAATCCACGCAACCAAACATAATTATCTAAGATCCAACTAGTCTCATCCAAAGTCTCACGACAAGGGAAAATCCACAATCCATTATCGCTTATAAGAATTCGTTAATACGCCCTAACATCCTTAATTCGATCATTACTACGCTCGAAGCCTCAAATATAAATAGTCACATTAGCAAACTACGGTTCCTTAAGAATAAAAGAGAATTACTAATTCCAAACCACAAATGACAAATCACTTGGAAATCAGACAACCATTCAAATCATTTAGATCATCTAAAACTCAAAATGAATCGATTTTCATTTATGACAAAACTCCTCAAACTTTGGGTACCAACTCAATTACCATAAAGCAAAGTCTCTTTTAGAATCCACCAATTAGAGACATCTAATTCCCAAATGATATCCCAAGCAACCGATATAATACTCAACAACAACGAATATCATCTCGCTCAACTTGATTCCCAAAATAGCACTACACTAGCAAGCTCAATAAATGAAGCCACCAAGAGAGTACAATACCACCAACAGATTCATTCTAAGGTTTAAATTCCAATCCTATTCATGATCAAAATCAACACGAAGCTAGCTGACAACCCAATCCACTAGAGAAAACATGAAGGAGCAACGAGATAGAAAACGATACGGAATCTCAAGGAGAACTGGAGAATAAATAAGGCACGAGATTACAAGAGAGGAGCGCTGAAAAATAACGAGGTCAAGCAAGAGACAAAGAAGATGGTAGAGTTATGAAGCTATCCGAGTAAGAAAGAAGACACGAGCATGCGATTTCTTAAAGATCAATTTTGACAAAAACATTCAAGAATGGAAATGAAAAGGGACAATGGCACGGGTAATGGTTTAAGGTTTAATCCACAAAATTTCTCCTTTCAAACTTAAGGTGATAGTAAAACAACTTAATTATTCCTTTACAAAGGCCTCTTACAAGGGACCATCATACCACATATCATCGGAGTAAGGTACACCTAGTTTTAACAAATCGATTACAACCCAATTCATCTACCCTTTCATATAACACGGATTCCCAATTGCGGAATTGCAACTTAAGCATAATAACATTCCTTTAGCTCAAATATTCAACACAACCTCAAAGGTTTCTTTAACTGAAGGACTAACAAATACTCTCTTATACTCGGTCATTTTTGAGTCTATAGCTCACGAGTTCATTATTAACAAAGTACAACCTCAAGTCAGACATCAACATTATCGTCCCAAGGTATTTCCACCATAGATCGCATCATCGAATCTCACTCATATCTATAATTCTCAAGTAATATGGTTCAACTTACAACGAAACCTTACTACTTCAAACAAGTCTCCGATACCATAACATAAGATCATATCTTTAAATCCAAGAACTATAGCCAAATGCTTTTCCACCAAGCCTATACTCACAAACACACAATCGGAAACCACAAGACATCACTTAATCTCAAAAGTATTTCGCACCTCAAGACATCATTCAAAACTTCTTATTTACACCAATTAGACATATCATAAGCATGGTCTTCAAAACAATACTAAACTTCTAAGTCCAAAAGACTAAATTACTAATGAGTTAAGAAGTCATAGCCAACTCATTCGACCTTACACCATCGAATATCATGAACTATTTACACACAAGTCATGGCAAGCATCAAGCACTAAAATCATCAAACTTATCTTACTACCTTTCCTTAGAGTTACAACCAATCATCAATATAGGGTGAATTTAGATCTACACCATTTCCTCAAATCACAAATTCATTCTAACAAACACTAATATTCCACAAAGTTCACAATTCTTCCGACCAAGTATAATATACCACAAAAAAAAAGGGTATGACATCCATAAAAATGTTACAAGAGGAGGTAAGGCGACCAATGGTAAGATGGAGGAACTATCAAGAGTACTTCCAAGAGGCAAACAAGATGGAAGAGAAAAGAAGCACCTAGATAGAAGGAAGAGAGCCATAATACATGAAGGACGAGAGAATCATAGATGAGGAGAAATACACTTCAATAGGCTGTAATCTTCAACAAATCTTCGGTAGAGGATACTTCTTCTAGGTAACACAATGATCCACCTTAAGACGGTAGATACAAACAAACATAACATCACTCAACACAATCAACAAACAAGTTAGAACCTAAGAAACATCAAGTACACCAAAGACTACTAAGTAAAGTCCTTAATTTCTACCCATCTCTCATTTATTATTTCTAGATCAAGTAGTTTAAGTTTAGGGTTCACGTGTGTGCGTCGGGAGCGTTTAAGCTCTGATACCAACTGTGACAACCCTCGCGAATGCGGAAAAATAAAACATACAAGCATGTGAATTATAAAGCGGAAATATGAAGTTTTTTAAAACTTTTATACATGCAAGATAGAAATACGAGGAATGTCAGTAATTACAAACCAAATATAAAATATTACAAGAGACGTAGTCTCTCAAAATGTTAACCAACAACAAAGCTATTAGCAAACTAGCTAATTAGCGACTAGAGGTGAATCTCCCAGGGACAACGCCCGCTAGCTCACACCCGAACCCAAAATAGCATAATTAAAAAGCCAACCATGCAAGTAACCTGTTCATCCATGAAAAACATGAACGCCACAGTCAGTGGGGAGTAAATCCGGGTTCTCCCAGCCATATCACATTATACGTACATCAAAGGAAATATAAAAGTAGAGCATGCATACATATAGATATACATGTGAAATACGATAAGGATAGATAGACAATTCAACGTATAATGATAAGAGCATAAGAGTTACAAGTCCGAATCCATCATGTTATTCAAAGACTCGGGGAAGGCACTCTTAGGCAACCGAATACGCTCACTAGGGCTTACATCTCATCGTTAGCGGTATAAGTTTGATAAGATTGAGACTCGACAAACAAACCATGTCAAGTCATGCAATGACCATGAATAAATCCCTCATATTATCATCCATTCAAACGTACCAACACATAGACGATGCCCAATCATGCAATGACCATGAATAAAATCATGAAATCACGCATTCAAGAACGACGACACCAAGACGACATCTCTCACGGTAAATGAAACGCACTAGCACCGTGTACATGACAAGTATGATTAAAAGGCATCCACGAGATAAGCATTTCCCTGAACGCATACACGATCACATTTCGTATATGTGGACTAATTTCCTCCGGTAGGTCGACGATAATAATACGGTCCTAGTCTAAAGGTGGCCAGACTCTCGGAATAACGTGTTCCGATTCGACATGCGATAAACGTTTCGCATCCAAGACTCGGTCAATCATAGACGCCGAGTACCCCAAATTCAGTCGATAATTCACGAAAGAGGCGTAAAAGAGCACAAGCCTCATAACAAGCGGTACGCTACATGCAAATAACACCACCTCGCAAGTACACAACATTTGACGGCCGGGTCGATCAACGCATAGCGTTGAACTTCCAACAACGTCGTCGTATGTCCACTAACACATGCATTTAAGCAAGAGGATACCTCCCCGTTCCGACATTTCAGCCTTACGAACGTGGAGGTAGCCAAGGGAATGAGAGTACAAAGCACAAGACAAAATAGTGCTCAAACCGTATTATTTGTAAAAACCGACTCAAAGTGGGACATAGCAAAAACCGTCACAAAACATGTGATACAAGCGAATGAAATATCATATATTCAAAACATTAATATTATAAGTCACTACGTAAAATTATACGATAAACGAACCATGCGAACTATTATAAATTAAATCGTAAACAAGAAATACAACAAAGTCCAGCAGGTGCGAGCCGGTCAGGTGAACCGGCTGCCGGCTACCCGGCTAAGGCCATGTATCATATGGAAACCAACTTGAAAATACAGCGTGTCCGAGCCGGTCAAGTGGACCGGCTGCCGGTCACCCGGCTGAGGAACAAGGCATATGAGAAAATCAAAGGGGAAGTGATATAAGCATGATATATAAATTTAACATTGATAAACATGAAACAATACATGATTACATAAGCATTAGACCAAGTTTAAGAATCATAGTAAATAGGAAACATGGATCTTGTCTCGAAACAACAAGTTTGGAAACTAACTAAAACAAGGGTCCACTTCAAACAGTCATAACTAGAGTTCTATATATGCAAATGCAGAAGTTCCAAGTCGAGGTGATAGCTTATCCTCTTACGGTCCAACGATAGGTCATAAGCCCAAAACAAGCAAGTAACGAAGGAGATATGATCATTCTACGAAAAAGGGTCGGTGCAGTGAGTCCCAGCCGGTCAGTTGAACCGGCGGCCGGGTACCCGGCTGAGACAACATCAACCCGTGAGCAACATACACAACTCTATCATTTCCAATTCTCATAATCTACTTCTATTAACTATCAACAATCAATATTCATCATCAACAATCATCAACTAACAACAATCATCATCAATAACATGAATCCTAAGCTTTCTAATCGTATTCTAAATACGAATTCTAACATATAAAGCATGTAAAACACGTAAATGATATCGAGTAACCCTTCACCGTTACCTTTACGCGTCTTTAATCGATTTCTAAACCTTCCTAGTCTCCACCTACATACAATTAGATAATAAAAGATGAATATCATTCACCTTGAGAAAGACGGATAATTTTAAAAGCGAGAAAGACGGTAATTTTATTACCAATACGGATAGAGGAAGCTAAGAGGGGAAGAATGAGACGAACTTACGTGAATTTGAACAAGAAACGAGTGAGATACGATGATTATAAAATCGGATCAAAGATGGAGGCAAGGGTTTGAGATTTCTTAATGAATAAGAAATGTGTTGTGTTTGAGTTGTGAATGAAAAATAGGTTAAGTGTAGTGTGATATTTATAAGGAAAAAGTCAACAAAAGTCAAACTCCCCTTAAGACGGGATTCTTGTGGAATCTCGCGGAAATTCCAAATACGAACTCGGAAATTCTAAATTCGACTCGGAACATAAAATTATAAATTAAAACTTAAATTTGCTGAAAAGATTTCGTAAAATATTTCTACTAGAAAAATAGGGTACATTTCCGGGTGTTACAATCACCCCACCTTTTTAAAAAGTTTCGTCCTCGAAACTTGAGAGTAGAAAACAAAAGTATCAAGGACAAGAATCGGTTTTAAAAAATTAACAAGAAAGCTTTTACAAAGAAACATTTATGAAACGAGGTTCATCTCGAAAACGGTTTAAGGAAATTTTTCATAAGTGTGAAACTTTACTTACAGATCTCAAGAGTGCCCGTCGCGGACGAGAACTCAAATTATCCAAATCAAATTAAAGTCGAAATAGTGAAATCGAAATTCAAAACAAACGTTAGTATGTGCAAGACTAGTTATCACACGTCTCCAATAACAAGTGCAAACATCCAACCAAACGCAAAATCCAAATATAAAAGCAAAAGAAATCCATTTTCTCCAAAAAGAGGGTACACAAACCATCTTTAGACTTCTTTGAAACTTTAAATTAGAAATATAATATGGAAATTTGAAAGTTTTATCAAAGATAAAATCAAATAACAAGACATTACACGTACATAGAGCAACTCGAACATCAAGTTCACAAATCACGATAACAAAATATATACAAAACACGCAAAAACAAAACAAATCGAATTCTTAGGGATAGAAAGATCACGATGAAATCGGCACGAAGATCTACCTGAATTCGACATTACTAACTCTACTAATAAACCAAATCCTCAAGAGGATGTAATTTACTCAAGTTACACCTCAACATTTTCAATCATTAGATTTCTATTGAAATCCTTCATAACCACGAGACCTCAAGTCATCAACTTAACCATTCAAACCTAATTAGCATCGACTAGGGTCCATAGATTGTAATCAGCAGGAGAGGTCCTTTAACGTACTATAAAATCCTTAGATTCATCATACTCTATCTGAGACCACTAACCAAAGAAATCTCATCTTAGGGGACCATATCTACTAACAACCACAAAGTGAACGGTCCTTACCATAAAATCCTCTGATCCAATTTACTTCAAACTCATTATCCTAAATTTACAATGAACTTTCTCATCCTCTAAAATCAAAACACAATCAAAGCAACAAACATAATTATCTAAGATTCAACTAGCCTCATCCAAAGTCTCACGACAAGGAAAAATCCACAATCCATTATCGGTTATAAGAAATCTTTAATACGCCGTAACGTCCTTAATTCGATCATTACTACGCTCGAAGCCTCAAATATAAATAGTCACATTAGCAAACTACGGTGGTTACTAATTCTCAAGATAAATGGATTCACCATTCTAACTCTATAATCCATAACAACTGAGGACTCACTATCCAAAGCTTGCAACGAACATTTCTCAATCTCGAACTATGAATCCTTAAGAATAAAAGAGAATTACTAATTCCAAACCACGAATGATCAATCACTTGGCAATCAGACAACCATTCAAATCATCTAATTCATCTAAAACTCAAAATGAAACGATTTTCATTTATGAGAATACTCCTCAAACTTTGGTACCGGATTAATTATCCTAAAGCAAAGTCTCTTTTAGAATCTACCAATTAGAGACATCTAATTCCCAAATGATATCTCAAGCAACCATTATAGTACCCAATAACAACGAACTATTATCATGATTAACTAAATTCTCAAAATAGCACTAGAGTACTAAGCTCCAAATCCAAAACTACTAGGAGAAGATTCATTATCACTATTAGGATTCATCCTACAACTTAAGTCCTATTTTCCATGATAAAATAAAACCTGACATTTGCTCAATCCAAAAACACATATTCTAACCTAAGAATTCCAAAATACATTACACTTATTCTCTGAGCCTTACAAATGGAATACCCAATCCATTAGAGAAAAGATGCAGGAGCAACGAGATAGGAAACGATAAGGAATCTCAAAGAGAACAGAAGAATAAAAAGGCACGAGATTACAAGAGAGGAGCGCTGGAAATAACGAGGTCAAGAAAGAGAGAAAGCAGATACTAGAGGTATGAATATACCCGAGTAAGAAATAAGATACAAGCATGCGATTTCTTAAAGATCAATCTTGACAAAAACATTCAAGAATGGAAATGAAAAGGAACAATGGCACATGCAATGGTTTAAGGTTTAATCCACAAAATTTCTCCTTTCAGACTTAGGGTGAAAGTAAAGCAACTCATCCCAATAACAAAGGTCTCTTACAAGGGACCCTCGTACCACATATTATAAAAGTAAGGTACACCTAGATTTAACAATCGATTACAACCCAATTCAACCATCCTTTCATATCACACGGATTCCTAAATGTGGAATTGCAACTCAAGCATAGTAACATTCCTTTAGCTCAAATATTCAACACAACCTCAAAGTTTCTTTAATTGAAGGACTAACAAATACTCTCTTATACTCTGTCACTTTCAAGTCTATAGCCCACGAGTTCATTATTATCAAAGTACAAAATCAAGCCAAACATCATCATTAACATCCCAAGGTATTTCCATCCTAGCTCACATCATCTAATCTCGCTCATATCTATAATCCTCAAGTAATATGGTTCAACTTACAATGAAACATTACTACTTCAAACGAGTCTCCGATGCCATAAGATAAGATATATCTTAAATCCAAGAACTATAGCCAAAATGCTTTTCCACACAAGCCCTATACTCAACAAACACACAAATAGGAAACCACAAGACGTCAATTAATCTCCAAAAGATTTCGCACCTCAAGATATCATTCTTAAAACTTCTATTTACAACCAATTAACATATCAATAAGCATGGTCTTCAAAACATACTACACTTCTAAGTCCAAAAGACTAAACTACTAATGGGTTAAGAAGTCATAACAAACTCATTCAACTTTACACCATCAAATACCACGAAATATTCACACATGAGTCGTGGCAAACACCAAGCACTAAAATCATCAAACTTATCTTACTACCATTTCTTAGAGTTACAACCAATCATCAATATAGGGTGAATTTAGATTTACACCATTTTCCTCAAATCACAAATTCATTCTAACAATCACTAATATTCCACAAAATTCAAAGTTCTTCCGACCAAGCATAATATACCACAAACAAATGGGCATGGCATCCACAAAAATGTTACAAGAGGAAGGTAAGGATACCAATGGTAAGATGGAGGAACTATCAAGAGTAATTTCCAAGAGGCAAACCAGTTGGAAGAGAAAGAATCACTTAGATAGAAGGAAGAGACATAATACCAAAGGACGAGAGAATTCATAGATGAGGAAGAAATACACTCCGATTAGGCTTGTCAATCTTCAAATCTTCGGTAGAGGATACTTTTTCTAGGTAACCCAATGATCCACCTTAAGACGGTAGATACAAACAAACATAACATCACTCAACACAATCAACAAACAAGTTAGAACCTAACAAACATCAAGTACACCAAAGACTACCACATTAGGTCCTTAAGTCTACCCATCTCTCCTTTATTATTTCAAGGTCAAGTAGTTTAAGTTTAGGGTTCACGTGTGTGCGTCGGGAGCGATAAAGCTCTGATACCAACTGTGACAACCCTCGCGAATGCGGAAATATAAAACAAACAAGCATATGAAATTAATAGCGGAAAATATGAAAGTTTTAAAAACTTTTATACATGCAAGAAGAAATTACGAGGAATGTCATCAGTAATTACAAACCAAATATCAAACAATTACAGAGACGTTAGTCTCTCAAAATGTCATCCAACAACAAAGTAGTGATTAGCAAACTAGCTAAATAACGTCTAGAGGTGTTTCATCCAGGGACAACGCCCGCTAGCTCACACCCGAACCCAAAATACCACAAGCAAAAAGCCATCCAATCAAGCAACCTGTTCATCCATGAAAAACATGAACGGCACAGTCAGTGGGGAGTAACTCCGGGTTCTCCCAGCCATATCACATTAAACGTACATAAAAGGAAATACAAAAGTAGAAGCATGCATATATAGATATACATGTGAATACGAGATAAGGATAGATAGGCAATTCAATATTAATGATAAGAGCATATAGAATACAAATCCGAATCCATCATGTTATTCAATAGACTCGGGGAAGACACTCTTAGGCAACCGAATACGCTCACTAGGGCTTGCATCTCACCTTTAGCGGTATAAGTTTGATAAGATTGAGACTCGACAAACAAACCATGCCAAGTCATGCGATGATCACAATAAATCCAACATATTATCATCCATTCACGAACCAATACATCGACAATGCCCAATCATGCAATGACCATGAATAATATCATGAAATCACGCATTCAAAGACGACGACACAAGGACGACATCTCTCACGGTAAATGAAACGCACTAGCACCGTGTACATGGCAAGTATGATTAACATGCATCCACAGGATATGACATTTCCCTGAACTCATACACGATGCTACATTTCGTATATGTAGACTAATTTCCTCCTGGTAGCACGACGATAATAATACGGTCCTAGTCTAGACCTGGCCAGATTCTCGGAATAAACGTTTTCCGATTCGATAAGCGATGACATTTCGCATCCAAGACTCGGTCTTACAAAGACGCCGAGTACCCCAAATTCGGTAGATCAATTCACGAAAGAGGCGGAAAAGAGCTCAAGCCTCATAACAAGCGGTACGCTACATGCAAATAACACCACCTCGCAAGTACACAACATTTGACGGCCGGGTCGATCAACGCATAGCGTTCAACTTCCAACAACGTCGTCGTATGCCCACTAACACATGCATTTAAGCAGTAGGATACCTCTCCGTTCCGACATTCCAGCCTTACGAACGGGAAGGTAGCCAAGGGAATGAGAGTACAAAGCACAAGACAAAAATAGTGCTCAAACCGTATCATTTGTAAAAACCGACTCAAAGTGGGAACATACCAAAACCGTCACAAAACATGAGAATAGGGAATCATATAAGTTTAAATATGATAAACATGAGTCAATACATGATACATAAGCATTAGAACAAGTTTATGAAGCATAATGAATAAAAACATAGATCACCTTTCCAAAACAACGTTGTTTGGAAACCAACGAAAACAAGGGTCCACTTCAAACGGTCATAACTATAGTTCTAGACATGCAAATGCAGAAATTCCAAATGGAGGTGATAGCTTATCCTCTTACGGTTCCAACGGGATGTCACAAGCCCAAAACAAGCAAGTAACGAAGGAGATATGATCATTTTACGAAAAGGGGTCAGTGCAGGAAAATTTCTGTCGGCAGCGAGTGACGCTGCCTGCGTCACCACGACGCAGCCTGCGTCCTATTCGGACAGGTACGAGTCACACAATCTCCACAATTTCACTTAAGGCATAACACAATTATCATCTATCATCACAATTCATCAATTCTCATATCAATTATCAACTAACAACAACCATCATCAACAACACGATTCCTAAGATTACTAATCATATTCTAAATACGATTTCTAACATGGAAAACACATTAAAACACGTAAATGATATCGAGTAACCTTTCACCGTTACCTTTTCGCGTCTTTAAACGGTTTCTAAACCTTCCTAGTCTCCACCTACATACAATTAGATAATAAAAGATGAATATCATTCACCTTGAGAAAGACGGATAATTTAAAAAGCGAGAAAGACGGTAATTTTATTACCAATACGGATAGAGGAAGCATAGAGGGGAAGAATGAGACGAACTTACGTGAATTTGAGCGGGAAACGAATGAGATACGATGATTATAAAATCGGATCAAAGATGGAGGCAAGGGTTTGAGATTTCTTAATGAAGAAGAAATGTGTTGTGTTTGAGTTGTGAATGAAAAATAGGTTAAGTGTAGTGTGATATTTATAAGGAAAAAGTAAACAAAAGTCAAACTCGCCTTAAGACGGGATTCTCATGGAATCTCGCGGAAATTCCAAATACGAACTCGGAAATTCTAAATTCGACTCGGAACATAAAATTCTATATTAAAACTTAAATTTGCTGAAACGTATCCGTAAAGTATTTTCACTAGAAAAATAGGGTACATTTCCGGGTGTTACAGGTTCGGCATGACAACAACTCAAATGTGGACCCTACAAATTTGGATCAAGGGAGTGTGTTGGATTTTATGATCCAAAATTATGTTTTCTATTAATAAGTTGGTGGTCATTGCAAATCCTAATAATATGGATATGTGATAGTTAGTGGATTAACTTACTTAGTAGTCCACAACGTATATGTGGGAGTGTCTTATGCATCATGATTTAGTGTGTATTATTATTTTTCATGTATGCCTATATAATGGCTTAGCATTGTGTTATTAATTGAGATAGTTTATGAGCAAGTTTATCATATAAACTTCTCCCTTTTCTCACATTTATATTCTCCCTTACAAATTCTACACTAGACCTGCAGTAGATTACAGAGTACCAATAGGGCAGTAGAACAGCAATACAATGTATAACTTTCGCATGACATGTAGTAGACCAGTATTACTTAACTACTAATTAGCGTGAAGTCGTTAACAACCTACTCACATAACAATACTACTCAAAACTCGAAAGTAGCATTTACAACATAGCTGATAGCACAATAACAGACTGACAATATAACTTGAACCCTTAAAAACATACATTACCCACATATTTATTTCAATATATAACCTAAACAAAGAACAATATATAACCAAAGTATATAATATTGAATTCAAAAGAAGATAACCTATAAATATTGATGGATTCTTTAGAAAGATGGAGATTGGAGATGAAAAAAAGAAAGAAAGAGAAACGTATGAATGTAGAAAGACTTAGAATGTATGGCTACTGTGTACTGGCTAGGGTTGTTAATTGTTAATAACAATTTGAAAAAGTAAATAAGGAATAAATCATAATTATTATTAATTCCTATTTATTAGGAGGTAGTTTAAGAGGCAAAAATTGAGAAGTTATGGTAAATTTTAAATTCCAAGTTTAACGTCAAACAATTCATGGAGCATTGAAAGTCTACAGCCGGTTCATCAGTCAGGTTCACCGGGCCGACCTCGGTTTGGACCGTATAGGACCGGTTCCAAAATTTACACAACCCGGAGACCGGACCTGCTGGTGACCGGTCCGGTCCGGTCTCACCCTTCCATTCCTGGCAGGTCTGGTTCACCGGTCCGGGTGAAAATGTGTACAACCCTAGTGGTGACGTTATGTAGTTTCCGAATGTAATTGTTTTTTTAGATTGATCTCCATGTTACAAAGGGAATATGAGGTGTTAAAAGGTAATTCGAAGTTAGTTTCATTGTTGGACCGTACTTTTGATGCTATCGTCACAAGAGGGTGGAGTGGCGGGCAATATGTTCGTAATGTTCTATGATTGTAACACTCTCGATTTTACCATAATGGGTAATTTAATAAATCGTTGATTTTATCATTCTTTTTTATTTTTATTCGTTAAAATATTTTAAATTTGCAAAATTATTTTTATTAACTTTTAAATTTATTAGAATCTCATTTTTATGTTAGTTTGGTCAAATTCGTTTCTTAATTGTAAATTTAGAGTTTAAAATTAGATTCTACGCGAAGTTTGAGTGAACTCCATCTCCTTAAGGTATGGGTCAAATTTAGTTTTATCGGGTCAAGTTTTTTGATCTAAATGTTGAAGGAAGCCTTCATTTCTTCATCTTGCTCACAAAATTTCAGCATACCTTCTCTCTCCCTAACCTCCGATCCATTAATCCTTCAAAACTCTAAAGTTTAAGAAGGATGTCACTTCTTAGTTTCTCAACGAAAATTCATGAACTTTTACCATTTTTCTCCTCTTCCTTTTGATACAATAAAATCACATCTTTCTCCAACGTTCATAAAAACCCATCTTTTAGATATAACTTTAAGACGAGCATAATTTCTTCGTTTCTCAGCCAAATTTACTTCCGGTTGATGTTCTGGAATCCTATCCCCTGCCACTTTCTTTCTAGGTAAGAAAATATTGAATCTTTTAATTTTATTTTTAAACTCATTTTTAGTAGTTTACTCAACTCCTTATCTTGTTTAATATTGTTAAAAGGGTGGAATTTTGAAGATTTGGGTTAAGGAATTCGTAGATGTTGAAAGCTAGCTTGGAAACTAAAGATTTGAAGTGCAAAAAGGTTAGATAGACGGATTATTCGGTTTTACAAGTTTTTGTTAAATAATGAACTAGTAACTAAATTAAAGTAACTATAACGATTTTAAGTTGATAATGAATGTTGCATATTTCCGTCTCAAAGCGATGTTTATATGAATGTAGGTTGTTTCCGTCTCAATGTGTTCATCTTGTTTGTTGAGGAATTTTTTAAATGTTGGTATAATGGATGTTCAAAGGCATGGATTACGTGGTTTGTGTCCTAGTCTGGGTACCGGCCGTCGGTGGTCGAGCGGCTGGGGAGTTCCCGTTAGCCGATCTGTGCTTCGGGGTGTTTGGTGTCCCAGTCAGGACACCGCCCGCCGGTGGCCTGGCCGGCTGGGAGCCCCTTGTAAGTCGAAGTGTATTTTGGTGGTGAAGTGTGTCCCAGCCAGGGTACCGACTGCCGGTGGTCGGGCGGCTTGGAAGCCCTTTTAAGTTGTTGATATATAGTGTCTTGGTGCGAGGTGCCCAGCCGGTTTGTCGGCCGCTGGTGCCTCCAGTGATTGGGAGCCCTCTGACCTTTTCCCTTTGATTTTTCGTTGGCGGCATGCTGCCCGACCGGTGGATTGGCAGCCGGTGACCTTATCGGCTTGGAACCCCCCTGATTCTCATTATACATTCCCTTCTTATATGATTTGAAAGCGATGAACTTGTGGTTTGTCTACACTATAGTTTTATGAAATGTTGTAGAATATTCTTGTTTGAGTTATATCGCAAATTATATGCTTTATTCACATGTTATAGACGAGTTTTTGATGTTTCACTCATTTGGGTCATGTATCTATTGAATAGTCGGTTGAGTTGTGTTTGTTGGATGTTATTGAACTCTCATTCCCTGTTTGTACCCTTATCCTTGTTGGGCTATATGTCAAAGCAATGGGGGTACATTCTAGTGGTAGAAGGACCATAAGCACTATCTTCCGGCTAAACTACGCAGAAGTTAAGATCAAGAATGAACAAGCAAGTACGCTACATGCAATCACACCACCTCGCGAGGATACAACATTTGATGGTCGGGTCGATCAACGCATTTTGTTCGCCTCATAACAACGTCGTCATATTCCCACTAACAAAAATAGTATGTACCTCTATCTCTCCGACATAAAGTCTAAAGAGTATAAGGGTATAGACGGGGAATGAGACCTCAAAAATAGTATTCCCACTAACCAAGACTCAACGATTACTCAAGGCATAAATGACTCAAATGAGTTGAACATCCAAAACCGTCACTAAGCATGTGAAAAAATCATGTGAGATCCAATATAGTCCTTATACAAATATTCAAGGTCATTCCATAAGATTATAACGTAAACAAACCATAGAAATCGTAACATACGAAATCGTAAGAAGAAGAAGAGAAAACAAATCACAAGGGGTCCCCAGCCGGCCAGGCGGCCAGAACCGGCGGCCGGCTGGGCGACCAAGGCAAAGTCCAAAGTTCACAAACAATCTTCTGGGGGCTCCCACCCGGTCAGCTGACCGGCGGCCGGTCGGCCTGCTGGGATGTAGGTCAAATTTCCAAAATTTCACCAAGAATATAGGGTACTCACAGCCGGTCGGCCGGCTGGGGCACCCTTCCAACTTCCAAAAATAATACAGGGTACTACTATACTCCGAAAATCGCTTTAAACCTACATCCAAACATACAAACTCAAACAAATTTGCAATTATCAACATAGACCATCACTAATCAACATTGCCCACAACATATGGGTATCGACACATCCAACATACATGAATTAAACCGTCATTAATATTTGTATAGCCTTTCCATACGATGAAGAGGAAAATTAGTACATCAAACACTAACTTTCACCATAAGAACATAAATGAGACATAATTCAATATTTCAACATGTAGTAACATCAATTCATGTGAAAAGGTAATAAATAACTCGTCTTTCTCATAAATACTCCTCTAAAACACATATAAAACACATAAAAATGCTATATTGACTAACCAGTCAACATTAACTTATTAGCACTCCAATTATGGACATCATCAAGTAAGCCAATGATACCAACGGATTTCTTAACCCAAGTCTTCAAAATTCCTCCTTTTAAAGACAATTAAGAAGCTAAGAAACTCAAACTGAAATTCTGAAAAATTGGTCTTTAAAAAAAGTTAAAAGATTCAATCTTTTATTATCTAGAAAGAAGAAGGACGGTGAAGGGATTCCGGAACACTAAACGGAAATAAATTCCGTTAAGAAACGTAGAAATTATGTCCGTCTTAAGATAGATCTTAAAGATGGGTTTTATAAAAAGTAGGAGGAAGATGATATTACATATTAAGAAGAAGAAGAGGAGAATGAGAGGATAAGAATTATCTAAAAATTGAAAAGTTTCGTTGAGAAACGAAGAAACGGCGTAATTCTTAAGCCACACTGCACTTATCTTCTTTTGCTTGAAACTTTTTGGGTTATGTAGGTTTAATAGAGTTTTTGGTGTTGCGGAAGAAGAAAGTGATGCTGAAATGTGAGGAGGGAGGTGGAGATTTGTGCTGGGGTTGTTTTGTGAAAGTGAGTAGTATTTATTAAGGATATAGATCCTCCGTATCTTTGTAATATTATTATTATTAGTGTTCATACCTTTTGTATTATTTGTAATCTTTATTGTTACTATATATCCTAAGTAATAGGTTTTAGTTATTCTGTTTCCTACTTCTATGTAATCTGTTGTATTCTTTTTTATAGGGTCAGGATCCGGTGAGAACCACTAACATAATGAGAACCGTGAGAACCTTCACTAAATCTCCACCAAATCTTGTTTCGAAAGTTTTGTTTGATCATTTACCATTAGTTTAGTTTATTCAATCAAAATACTTGCAGTAACTAAACAAAATTTATTGATTATATTAAAAAATATGTACTTAATGTACATAAATTCAATTTGTACACTAAAATTATTCTAAATGCGTGAAAATGAGCAATACGTGCACGAAAATTGTTACATGCATGAAAATAGTTACTAGGTGCATGAAAATGACGGGCTCTAGATGCATTAAAATCAGCACCAGGTGCATGAAAATTGTTAGATGCATGAAACTGACTACTAGGTGCATGAAAATTAATAAATCGTATTTCACCACAATTTCAATCAGTAACTTATATTTTTTTCCGACCAAGATGTATGTTATCTAGCTATAGAATTCTACGCCGAACCCAAAAATGTCCTTATTTTTTAAAAATAAATTTCGTAAGGCGGAGTTCTCACGGTTCTCATTATCTTAGTGGTTCTCACCGGATCCCAATTAAGTCAATTACTAACCCTGGTACTACGATTCCCAACTAGTAAAGCATCTTTCTCCCTTTCTCATTAATACGTTGTAACTCATTAATACTAATTAAGTCAATTAACCAGTAAAGCATATTTCTCAAATGGTATCATCAAGCCATCGATTTTATTCCTCTTAATCTCCTCGAAATCTTCATCAATGACTAACCCGGGTACTACGACTCCCAACTCGTTTGAACCTCTTTCTCCCTTTCTCGTTCTTAATTTGCATTAATGCATCAAACTCACCCTGCACACATATCACTCTTGGACCACTCAAATTTATTGATGGCTCGCATCCCTGTTCGTCATCCACCAGAACTGACGCAGACAAGAAAGAAGTGTCGAACCCGTCTTACACTTGGGTTCTTCAAGACAGACTCATCAAGGGTGCCATACTATCGATCCGTCTATCTCTCCTCTCCTTCTCAATGACAAAACCTCTCATGCCATGTGGACCATCCTTCGTTCCACATATGGAAACCCGTCTTGAAGTCATATACTCCGGACTATTGCTAAGGGTGACAAATCTGCCACGGACTATATGCAAGCCATTCGTACATGTACGAATGAACTCGCTCACTTGGGAAAGCCGATGGACGCTAAATACATCATCGCCCAGGTAATTGAAGGACTTGATTATGTCAAATACAAACCCATAATCGACTTGGAACATGCTCGTGACACTCTTATCTCTTTTGATGCCTTTCATAAAAAAATATTGCACCGTGACCTTACATATATACCCGAACCTCCCTCACTCCCTGCCTCTGTCCACTATGCTGCCACCAACCGTCGCCCTCCACTACCCAACAACACCTTTGGTCTTCTACCTAAACCTTCAACTCATCTAGCCTATAACTCTAATCAAACAAACTCCCCTACCATTAACTTCAAAGGTCGCTGCCAATGGTGTCATAAGACAAGGCACTATGGTGAAATTTGTCGTGACTTCAAACGTTGCTTCCTTACCATTTAATTCCCCCCCCCCCCCATGCCACGCACTAACCAACCACCCCAAGCCCACACCGTCACAACTACTGCCCCATCAGGCCGTCACACATACCTTCTTGATAGCGGTGCTACGCATCAGATCACCAACGACCTTAAGTACCTCTCTCTTTATAATCCGTACGATGGTGTCGATGATCTTATTATCGTAGATGGCTTCTGATTGTCTATTGAAAATATAGGTTCCTTATCTTACTCCTTCTCTACTATTTCCCTTAAATTTAATGACGTTTTACATGTTCCTACTATATCTCTTAACATAGTTTTTATTCCTAAGCTTTGTTTTGACAACAATGAAGGTCCAATTTTCTCAACTTCTTCTTTTTTCGTTAAGGATATTCAAACCGGGAAGCCTCTTCTTCAAGCCACTCAAATAAACAGCCTCTTTGAATGGTCATTCTTAGGGATGTCAATGGGGCGGGTCTTGGCGGGTCTCGCTCCACAGCCGCCCTACTTAGGGCGGGTGCGGGTAATAATTTGACAGGTGGTGGGGCGGGTGCGGGTATCAAAAGTGACATTCGTGCGGGTCATGGGGCGGGTGCGGGTATCACATGAGACCTGCCCCGTACCCACCCCGCCCCACACCACCCGCCTTGCATGGCCCCGCCCCGCTTATACCCGCCTTAATGATCTTCGGCTCACCTATAGTATATATATCTAGCTAAGTAAATTTTTACAAAAAGTGATAATTTTATAAAGATAAAGGCTAAACTAACAAAATAGACTGGTTTGGTTGCTTATGTTCTAGTTAATTGAATGTAAAATTATTTCATACCACTTTGCGGATACTATTTGTATAAGTCGTACGAGGCTCAATATGTTTTTTTTATGAGTTGTATTTTAAAAAAAAAAATTCATGAGGAGAAATGTAATTTGGCGGGTTAGCGGATCCCTGTGGGGCGGGTGCGGGTTTGAAAAGTTCAACCCGCACGGGTCCTGGGGCGGGTGTGGGTACACATTATAGTTCGCGGATGCGGGTGCGGGTTACCTATCCTCCGCACCCACGCCGCCCTTTGACATCCCTAGTCATTCTGGCAACCGAAAGCCTTCTCCAGTTCAACAGCCTCTCTTAAGCTTTGGCATCATGGCCTTGGTCACCCGTCTTCCAAAGTTCTTCATACTCTTAGTCCTTTTGCTAATATTTCCTTTAAAGACGCTTTGCTTGATTCATATGCCGCGTGTGCTATTAATAAGAGCCATAAGCGCCCATTCTCAATTTCTTCGTTAGTTTCTACTTCACCTTTGCAACTCATTTTTTCGGAAAGAATGGACCTCACCAGTATTGTCTTATGATTCCTTTAAGTATTACGTTATTTTTGCTGATCCTTTCACAAAATACATATGACTATATCCTCTCAAACGTAAATCTGACACTCACAACACCTTTTTTGATTTAAGGCTCTTGTTGAAAAATAAATTAATCGCCACATACTTCAACTCTACTCCGAAAACAGAGGCGAATACATTAAACTCACATCAACTCTCTGCACCCACGACATAAATCACCTTACAACTCCTCCTCACACCCCTGACCACAACGGATATGCTGAACGTAAACATCAACATATTGTTCAAACTGGACTATATCTTCTATTTAATGGTCATCTACCCACGATATTTTAGCCACACGCATTTACCACCGATGTCTATCGTATAAATAGAATGGCTACTCCCACCCTAAATAATGAATCTCCTAATGACTCCACCTCATCCACTTCGGATTCCCCTGCCTCCTACGAGTCCCCTGCCTCCCCAGATCTCCCTGCTGCTCCACCTGTTCGCACCATTGTAACCCGTCTTACTAACAATATTATCAAAGCAAACCCGAAATATGCCACGGTAGCCACACTTCACTTCTCTCATACTCTTCCCTATACGGTAAAAAAAGCTCTCCTTGATCCGAGTTGGCGCGCAACCATTGAAGATGAGTACAATGCTCTCACAAAAAACATTGGTCTCTCGTTCCCTCTCTATCCAACTTCAAGACAATTGGTTCTAAGTGGGTTTTCCGCATCAAGTACAAACCTGATAACACGATCGATAAATACAAAGCCCGGCTAGTAGCTAAAGGTTTTCATCAAAGACAGGGTCTTGACTACACCGCCACTTATAGCCCTGTCGTTAAACCCGCGACTATTCATCTCATTCTTTCTCTCGCATTAGGAAATGGCTGGTCCTTCCGTCATCTTGACGTAAACAATGCCTTCCTTCAAGGTTCTCTTCCCGACACTATTTATATGTCCCAACCTCTTGAGTTGGCCAATCCCTCTTTTCCATCTCCTGTTTGCCGTCTTCACAATGCCATTTATGGACTCAAACAAGCCCCTCGAGCTTGGTTCACTGAGCTTCACACCTATCTTCTCTCCTACGACTTCGCCAACTCCATATCCGATCCATCTCTTTTCTATCTCACTCGCTCATCTCATTCACTTTATCTCCTTCTTTACGTTGACGACATAATAGTCATCGAATCCTGTACAGCTCATCTCACGGGCTTTCTTAGTCACATCAATACTCGCTTCTCCTTAAAAGATTTTGGACCACCGTCGTACTTCCTAGGAGTCGAGGTCACCCCGAACAAAACAGGCTTTCACCTCACACAAACCAAATACGTCACTGACTTATTAAACTACTACAATCTAACTGACTGCAAACCAACACCAAGCCCCCTGAACCCGTACCCTTCCTTTACCAGCAAGAATGGACTTACACTAGATAACCATTTCGAATACCGAGCCATCCTTGGGTCGCTTCAAAATCTTGCCCTAACCCGTCACGACATTTCCATCTCCGTAAAAAAACTAGCACAGTTCCTTCACGAACCTAAAGACTGTCACTGGCACACACTCAAACGTCTATTGCGGTATCTCAAAGGCACCTCTAATCTTGGACTTCAATTACTCTTCCAGTCACCTATGACAATCCATGCCTTTTGTGACGCTGATTGGGTGGGTGAGAAGGAAAGTTATGCCTCGAAAACGGGATTCATTGTATACCTTGGCAGAAATCCAATCTCATGGGTCACTCGAAAACAGAAAACCATTGCTCGCTCATCTACTGAGGCAGAGTTTTGAGCCATTGCGGATGTTAGAGCTGAACTTATTTGGCTACGCTCCCTGCTGTCCGAATTACATCTCAGATGCACTACCGTTCCCGTTATTTACTGTGATAATTTAGGTGCCACTTATTACTCGGAAAACCCGGTATTTCATTATCGCATGAAACATGTTGCTCTTTCCTTCCATTTTGTGCGTGAACATGTTCGCAACAAAGACATCCGTGTTAAACATGTGCACACTACTGATCAGTTAGCTAACATCCTAACTAAACCGCTCGCTCGACCCCGTTTTGTCTCTCTACTATCCAAGATTGGTCGATCCTCCGGCTTGTCCAACTTGCGGGGGCATATTAAGGATATATGATCCTCCGTGTCTTTGTAATATGTAACAACCCGAAAAGTACCCAATTTTTCTAGTAAAAATATTTACTAACACTTTTCAGCAGACTTAAGTTTTTAAAATAGAATTTATTGTTTCGAGTCGTATTTTGAAATTCCGAGTTCGTATTTGGAATTTCTGAGAGATTTCATGAAAATCCCGTTTTTAGTCATCTTTGACTTTTCTTGACTTTTAAGTCGTCTTTGACTTTTCTTGACTTTTTAAAAGTTGTCATTGACTTTTCTTGACTTTTAAGTCGTCCTAAACTTTTCTTGACTTTTAAGTCATCTTCGACTTTTCTCGACTTTTCAGTCAACTTTGACTTCCGTTGACTTTTTCCCGACTCGCCTCATAAGTTTGAAGACCGAAATTTTATTTAAAAAAATAATATTTTTGAATTATTTTTATTTAGATTTATTAAGATTTATCATAATTTAATATAATTATTTTGAATTTATTCGGAATTTAAAGAATAACTTTTACGGTTTAATTCCGAACGTCATTTAACGATTCCCGAGTCATAGTAAATCCCGAAACAAAACCGAAACTCGACTTTGGCATGAGTCACACGCCCATGTCATCGTTTTCCACTCACTTGAGATATTTTATTTGTTTCGA